>CM075028.1:10625431-10674395 GCA_037576675.1 Pangasius sanitwongsei
TGCGCACTTGGATGGGTTAAATGCAGAGCACAAATTCCGAGTATGGGTCACCATACTTGGCCACACGTCACTTCACTGTCTGTCTGTATCTCAATCTGTCAACCTGTTTGTCTGTATTTATCTGTCTGTCAATCTGTTTGTCTTTTTTTTCCTGTTTCTGTCCCTCTGTTGACCTTTCTGTCTGTCTGTATTAGTCTTTGCATCTCGCTGTCTTCTGTGTATTTGTCTGTACCTGTCTGTCTGTCTCTATCTATTTCTTGGTTGGTTTGTTTCTATCTGTTGGCCGATCTGTCTTGTTTCTGTGCCTGTCTATCTAATTCAGAACATCCTGCATGACCTATATTTGAGTTTTATTTTCATTCCATGCTCTCTCCCTTTCTCTCACTGTCTCTCAGATTGGAGGTGTGTTGCTGTAGATTTGCCTGGTCATGGCTTCTCCTCTCACAGACCTGCAGGAATTTTCTACACGTTTCCTACTTATATCACAGACATACGACGCGTCATTGAAGGTTTGAGTTTATTCTGTTTGCTTCATTAATGAATCCATCTGAGCTTTTGCCGTAACGTGTATGTAAAGTTTAGGTTCTTGGTTTTTCTGACGTTGTTAGTTTGTGATATGACACTGGCTGTACGTGCTACTGAAGTTACCTGAGTTTGGCTGTTTATATTAAAAGCATTTAGAGTTGTGTGCTTGTCTGTACTGATGGGCTGTGTATGTTGTGTTTCTGTGTGCAGGTCTACAGTGGAAACAGTTCTCCATAATTGGCCACAGTATGGGTGAGCTGGAGTTTATGCTCCTTCCTACATCTCTTTCACTCGTACTGCACTATTACTGTAATATATTGTCCTCTTATTTCTATTTTCTGCTATTTTACACATAGACGTCTCTAGTGGACAGGAATACAGATATATAGATATAAGGATATATAGATTTGCTAACAAACCACCAACAAAATATTACTATTGCATTAAAAAAACTGAAACACTGAGTTAGCTCATACTTATTATATATTCTGTATTATAGATGATACTTATTATTATACTTAATAATAAAAATTGTAGCATTAAATCATTTATCATATCTAGTGAGATAATTCTATCTAAATCATTTATCATATCTAGTGAGATAATTTTATCACAATATGAGTGTTTCAGTGTATCATCAGAGTAACACGCCCTATCTTCAGGTAGCATTTAAACATTCTGTCATCAGTTTGGAAATGATCTTTACACTTGAACACACTTTTCTCTTCGAAGGACTGACAAACCTCTATTTCTCCATGTTTCAATCAGAGGTCACAATGGTGCTGATACAAATGATATGTCACTGATACGAAATTGTGATGTTAGAGAGACTTGTTTTATTAGGATTTATTACTTGAAGCTCCCCTTTGCACTGTTTATCCTGCACTCTGCAGTAACTCACTGAAATATTCTGCCTGATCAGTGAGCAATGTGTATTTATGTGATAGGTTGTTGTCACTGTGATCATGACACCACACATATTCTTACTGTGAGTTTAATGAGTAACAGATGTCTGTCTGTGTGTGGCTGATTTTTGCTTTGTGTGACCTTTTACTCCAATTCAATCTTTATAATGTTGATCTGCCGACTGAGCTCACAAAACTTTCTTTGTTCAATCTACAGGTGGAAATATAGGTGCAGTGGTAAGGCTTTAATGATAACAACAACAACAACAACAATAATAATAATAATAATAATAATAATAATACCTGTTTATTTATTTATTTATTTATTTATTATTTATAACTTTTCTTACATTGCAATGCAACTCAAAGTATAATAAATCATCCCAAAAAATAATAAATTAAAACACATAGGCATATAATTAATAATAGAAAGGAGAAAGGTGTAACTGCCAAATAATGCTAAAAAATTATTTTTAAAAAAATGATAGAAATATGACTAAAATGTTATGTAGCATTTAAAAAAAATAATTTTTAAGCTGTGCAGATATTATGTGCTGTATGTGGTATGCATACGGATAACTAACAGATTTTATTTTTCTCCAGCTGAGTGTGTTGTATCCAGACATGGTGGAGGCATTAGTGCTCCTGGACTCGTATGGATTTCTCCCAATTGAAGTGGTACAAACACAAAACACAAGATTGAAACAATGAATCTGTTTTTAATTACAATAAATAGTACATATTAATATTATGTCCTCTGTTTGGTTTAATTCAATTATTCAAGCCAAAACTTTGGTTTATTTTTGGCCATTTTGGGTACTTAATTATTGGTCATTAATTCTGGCCAATCGTTTCCACAGAAAAGAATGAGCATGATCATGAGCAGAGGGATTGAGGAAATGATGGAGTATGAAAAAAAGTTGCCCGAAAGAAAAGAAAAGATCTACACCTATGAGGCGGCCAAAGAGAGGTAAAGAATCCCAGAGAGGTATCTCTTCTTTAGATATTAAATTATGTTCATGTCCTTCCCTATCTCCTGGCTCTGCTTCTATTTCTAGGCTGAAGGCAGCAAATCAGTTTCTCTCAGACAAGTCATTAGAGATTCTTCTAGAGCGAGGGCTCCAGAAGGTGGATGGAGGTTAGATCTTCCTCATAATTTGACTCCCAGAGAAAAAATATTGGTAATTGGTACCAAAACGATGCAGAGAAGGGGTTTGTGGGTAAGCATAGCATGCAGAGCCTTGCAGGAACCTTGGGCGAAACATGGAAGGTATTTTAACGTATGCTTCCACAAATTAGATTGGACCTGACTTCTTTGTCATATCCAGTACTTTGTTGCTTCTTTTTTTTTTTCTCTTGAAGGAGTGGTGTTCACCAGAGACGTCAGAATAAACCTAGTAAGTCACTAGTTTCATTTTTAGTAACATTCTTCTGACCTGGATGCTTAAAACATCAGGCTCGCTGTACCAACGCTGTAGCATTGTAACATAAATCAGAGGCCAGGCACACAGATTTGTTGTTTTGATGCAAATGTATTAAAAATAGACAAAAATCTTGAATGCCAAAATAATAAACAAATCTATATTGGTAATTGTGATTTTAAACTGTATTTATTGTTACAAATAAAATGAAATAAAGTACCAGAGAGGAAGAGAGAGATGTTTTGTTGGAATGCTTAACAGTATTTGGTTTATTTCAGACTAACATTGTGCGGACTACGTTGGAGCAGTCTCTACAGATGCAGTCGCAGATAAAAGCTAAAGTGCTACTGCTGCGGTGAGTCACAAACCGTAACCCTAATAACTGCACTTTACACACTGCTTTACTTCACTGCACTGTATTTTAGCTCCATGCTACTTAAAAACAACTTCAAATTGTTGCACTTCATTCGTGTATTTTTAGAAATACTTTTAAGCAGCTTGAGTGGCAGCAACTCAGGCTTTAGTGGTGGCATAAATGGGAGAGAATCCTCACTACAGAACCAAAATTCCAAAGGATGGAGCTGGACCTGATCCAGCTCCTCCTTTAAGCCTAACACCTAACCCCTACCCCTAACCCCTGTACATGCTGCACAACACAGAACAACAAAACATGTCTCCGCCCCATGGACGTCTGGTCTGCAGCAAGGGGTACTTCATAAGTGGGGTTTTCAAGGAAACAAAAGTGAAAAATTTGTTGATTTTGAAAAAGATTTTTTTTTTTTAAATATTAATGAACAGCAACAGGGGCACAGTGGCTTAGTGGTTAGCATGTTTGCTTCGCACCTCCAGGGCTGGGGTGTGTGTACGCGGAGTTTGCATGTTCTCCCCGTGCTTCGGATACTCCTGTTTCCTTCCTCCAGTCCAAAGACATGCATTGTAGGCTGATTGGCATCTCTAAATTGTCCATAGTGTGTGAATGGATGTGTGAGTGTTTTGTGCAGTTGTGCCCTGTGATGGATTTGCACCCTGTCTAGGGTGTCCCCTGCTTTGTGCCCCCAGTCCCCTGAGACAGTCTTCAGTCTCCCTGCGACCCTGTGTAGAATAAGCGGTACAGAAGATGGATGGATGGATGGATGAACAGCAGCCTCCAGAATTTTACTTACTCTTCTTCAACATTATTTACATTATGTATTCGACTAGTCGAATAATACATTCACTAGTGACCTTTATATATGGAGGAGAAAAACCAAAGCAAAGCAGACAGTGATAAAGAAAGCAGCTAAATGTACTATAATTGTTAGTCCGGAAATATTAGAATTTTGCATGTAATGGAGGGATGAGTGCAAAATCCCACTCATCTAGTTTAGAATCAGATCAATGGCACATCCAGACTCTTTTTCTGATGCTCCTGAGGCTGGAGTTAAACATGGGATTAAAAGACATTGCATCCTTCATCCATTATTAAGGCGAGGAATTTATCCTCATTAAGCTATAAGGAGTTTCTGCACTCTCAATTAATCAGCGATTTCATTAGTCATATACTTTTTAATTACTCTTCGACTAGTAAAAATTTGTAGTCGTGCAACTCTTAATATCCAGCTCGAAGCCCTAAACCACTAGAAGAAAAACACTGGGTTGACTTGACTAACATGAGCAATGTCACTAGTTCTTGATCATTAAAACGTGATGCATTTTTTCATATTTTTGATGCCTGGATTGATTTCAGGGCGAGCCAGGGTTTGCAGAAGACCTTCTCCCAACCTGAGGAGTTAGCAGTTCCCTTACGAAATGGCTGGTCAGGACCAAGAGTGAGTGCCTACATCATTTCACTCATGCATGCCACTCATACATATAGACACACTCCTTCAGCATAATCTCTCACTTTCTCTCACTTTCTCCATCAGGACACCTTCATGACAGTGGAAGGAGATCATCATGTGCATTTGAACAACCCTGAGCTCGTGGCACCCATCATCACTGACTTCCTGCTGTCCCAGATGTCTCAACAAACTGCCAATGCATCCGGGAACAATCAGATTTCAAAATTATAAAACCTGTCTTCCACACATGTATGGATTTTATGGAATTTCTTATTTTCAGAGCTACACATACTCACCATTGCTGGATTTTAATACAAGTAACAGAACATATTTGTTCCTTCTGAGTACTTTTTTTTTGTTTTGATGAGAAACTAAGTGATGAGAATGTAAGGCAAGGTGAGACAGGGAGGAAACAGGGAGGTGGAATAAATATACAAGTTATAAACTAATGTATAAAAGGTATATTCAGTCATTTTTGGACCATCTTACCTGAAACTACATTTTTGAAACTCAAGACCCAAACAGATAGTCCCTCACTTCAGTGTTCCCCACATACTAGGCAGGATCACGTGAATGCTAGTGTATGAGGAAGAGTATCAGGAGGAGTGACAGGAAGCATGATTGACAGGCAGGTAGAGACGCCTCCTTTTCCTGATTCGTCCATATCATTTGTCAATTCACCCCTTTACAACCTGGGATGTCCACAGAGGTATTTTATTGAGGAGAAATTCTCCAAATATGTGTGGCAGCCTGGGAATATGCTTCAATATGGTGAAATATTGACATTTCCTGCTACATATATTTCTTTAATAAAAAAAAACTATATATAGTTCTGAAAACTGAACTGAAATATGCTTCCCTTCTGCACATATCTCAACCACAAGTAAAGTTCTAGTGGTCCAAAATTGAAAAAGGAGAAAATTGCATTTATCGATTCCTTTGAATGTGGCGCAGGAGCATCACAGACATTTTGACAGCTGGTATCTGATTACAAACTGAACGGATTAGGCTTATGTCCATTTCACTAAAGCACATAGCTTATACATATTATACTATACTCTAGTAACATTATCAAATGAGTTTTCTCTGGCACAGTGTTGCTCTCTCACTTTCTCTCCTTGTCTGTTAGTCAAAGTAAAGAAAGTGTGTCCTCAGTGCTGACATTTACAAATGAAATAAAACAAATCAGTTGCACAACACAAATCACACAATATTTCACTGAGTTACTGGTTATATTTGCATATCAGATTGCGTATCATGTATTGTTTCTTGAACAAAACTAGCTGTATTGCCATTTTTATTACTTTATAACTAATGTTTTATTCATAGTCTTTGTGATAATCTGACTGAAATATTTTAATGCTTTAAATAAAAAAGAAATCCTGCTCTGTGTGTGTGTGTGGGTATGTTTGTGTGTGTTTCACCATGCCGTTATCCGAGTCTGTCTCTGTATCCGTTTTACGTGCCCGTGAGCTGCTCTTTATGTCAAACCATCTACAGTCGACATATATGTAAAACCATGAACATGCATTTAATACATGCCCTAGTGTAAACTGACTGCTAAACATTTTTGTGTTAGAACTAGGATGTAACGCACCTTTAAAGTCAGAGCTATGGCATGGATTTGAGATGTGAAATATTCGCCAACTCCTGTCATTTCTTTTGCTCTAGTATTAGACCTCTAGCTAGCTAGCATCAACTTCTGGATAACTGTAGAGTTGGCTAACTACAGCTGTCAGATTGGCTTGTTTAGACCTCTCTTAGCAAACATTAGCCCACATCTTTCACTTCATACTAATTAAATGTGACAAGTCATACTGATACTTATAATACAGTTTCTACTGTCATAACACTACTGTCGTACTTAGGAGACTGTGATAATAGCAACAGATGGTTAGAGCAACAGAATGTGCATCACTTAGAACAAATTGAACATACTGCTTCTTTAAATTAAGAGGGACTGTGTCTCTTGTATAATGCATTAAATTAGGCATACATGACTGCAAACAAACTAGAAAATCTGGGGGGAAATGGTTTTGAAACCTAAATAATCACTTACATGAAATGTGCATCTGATATATTTTGCACCCTTTTCTGGCCACAAGCTCAGGAGCTTAAAGGTGCAATTCAGAGGGAAAACCAAATATTTTAAACCTATGAAAAAACATAGTCACAATACGGTCGCTGGACTGAAAAAAGTTCATAGAATTGCAACTTTGAAAGTTATTAAGGAGTTTTTTAGTAAATCACTAAGTGGTAAATTATCATCTTGTGTGTTTGATGGCAGACTGCAAGAAATTCAAATTGCGTTGTTCCGTTAAAGTAGATAGTTCTTTGCCATGTTTTTTGACTAAATGCATCAGACTCTCTAGCTAAAATAACCTGATTGATATAAGACACAGCTATTACACAGTTTAAAGCATACTGTCTCTACAATCTTCTTTTGGTTTTTGCCAACACAATCTTGGTAATCACAACGTTAGTTGTGTGCGTGAGTATTAGTTTAATTTGGAGTCTCAGAAGGCAGCTTGTGTAAGAAAGAGAGAAAAGGGGTCTATTTTGAGAGGTAGTTTAGATGCAGAGTGGGTGTAACCCAGCATGCACTATTATGCACCTTGCAACTCACTAATAATGACTGGTCGTGCCTAACAATTAGATCCCATAATAGCATTACTCTATTTCAGCTACTGCAGAGAGTGAAGGAGGGAGAGAAAGCGGGTCAGAAAGACAAAAAAAAAATCCCTTATATAAGACTATCACTCACCCACCCTTTCCTCGTCATTTCCACAGCTGTTACTATAGTAACACACCCCCCCGTGTGAAACGAGGATGGCACAGCCCTGATTTGGACTGAGAGAGAGAGAGAGAGAGAGAGAGTGTGGTGATCAGACCCTCAAGTACATCATCAAATCGCTGTATCTTTCCATTCACCTTCACAGCCTTCCACGGATTTTAATAGTCATACTGCTGCACAGGTGTTCTCATCGTACAACCAGTGTGAATTTACACAACCAGAAGCAATACAAGAGCATATTAATCCAGGTATGTGCTGATGCCAAGCATGCATGCCATGTATGAAGTCATGTATGCTGGATGTTACATGTGCATAGGTGCAGTATAAAGTCTAGTCATGATATGCTCACTTTGTTTGGACATTTTATGGTTAAAACTGCAGTGGACTTTACAAAACCGTGGCTTATGACTATAGATGTAGATGTCATATTCACCACAGGATGTTTGTGGACTGGTTCGTCCCGGTCTATCTGCTTGTTTCTGTGCTGGTCCTGGCTGGGTTTGGAGCCTGTCTCTACTTCCTGGAGCCCGGGCTTCAAGATGCTCACAAGTGGAGTAACAAGTCCATCAAGCACCAGCCTCTGGTGCCCACACTGAAAACCCACCGAGATGATGACAGCAGCGCACTCATATGACAAGATGTGTGGAGGAGGGACTCAAACAGTGATTGGATTCAGATCAGTGATCCGCAGACGCTTAAGAAGACGAGTCCACCAAAATTTCCGCGGATATTCTTTTGCAATACGAGTCCTCTAAATGGTTAAGAGGTTGACAATGAATATGTATTATAGAGATATTTAGATCTGGTTTGGTTGGTTTCTTTGGGTACACATGAGAAAAAATGGTATTAAACTGTACCTTTCCTCATCACTGGGGTGGTACACTCAAAGGTACACCCTTTGTACCTTTAGTGTGTATGTTTCAGCTGGAAAGGTGAATATAGTACCTTTAAAGAGACAAGAGTGATTCTTAAGGTACAATTATGTACCTTAAATTTTTTTTAAAGGTACTCTACACTCACATTACCATGTAGAAGATACACACAAAAGATGTACCTTTGAACCAACTCTGTGACTACGAAAGATACAGTTTAGTACTTATTTTTTTCTGAGAGTGTATGCAGATATACAGCTATTATGTTAGCTTTTTAAAATTAAAATATTGAACATTATAAATATAGTACCAATTAGAACACGTGGGAAAATTGTCAAATGCTATATAGACAGATTACATATTTGGAACTCTGGGGTTTTTCTGCAGGATATACAGTATATGAGTAGATATATTTTGAGAATTTATGGTTTATGGTAGTTTGTGTTTGTCCTTTAATCATGCAAGCTTTGGACTGTTCTGGTAGCTTGAGTCTGCCATTGTTTAAAAAAATTGAATATACATCTAATATTTGGGTGAATTTTTTCCACATCTGTACTTTATATCTGATTTCTATTCCCTTATACTTCTATGGAAATTTTTTGTCCTATACTAATTGTTGTCTCTTGTGCAACATGTTGTATTAGTCAAATTATTACAGGCATATAGCAGGATGCCTATCTGTGAACAGAGAAATCTGATCAGACAAATCAGTGTTTTCCATGTTATACCTTACTTCTAGACAGAATTTTAGAACCATGGTTGTGTTATTTTAGATAAGAAAGCCAACCTTTACAATAAGTGACAGTAGTACTTGTCTACTCCATACGAGACAATGCAAGTTGTTGTTCAATAAATAACCTCAATAAACATGAGAAAATGTATTGGAGAAAAGTTGACTAAAATATGTATCTGAATACAAATATATTACTTGGAATGAACAGATAATGTCTTCTAAAAAAGTTACAAGTACACTTATAGGGGGTGCATTATTCTTTCCAGAAAGTTTCACAGGCCATCTGGTTGAGACTAGAGGTCTCAACCACGGGACACAGCAAAACGTCATGCTAGCAGGAGGTTTGACTTTAATAAAAGAAAGACACTGTGTGAACTAGGAGTGCATGTGTTTGTAGCATCCTTAGTAACTGCCTGGTCAGGATCACAGTGGTTTAAAGTAAGGTACTACTTTTTATACTTTTTTAAATATATTAATTTATATACTATAAATTCATTAGAAAATATCACAGGTACAAAACAAACAAACAAACAAACAAACAAAAAAATGGGATTAAAAAAAAACAATCCCACACACTGAGGCTGATGAACTGTCAGAGTTCAGAATTCACACAACATTGCTGACAGCAATGGCATTTCTACCTCTGTTTTTTTGTCTAGTGTTTCTGGAAGCATAGAAAGAAGAAAGAACCCACTTCAGGGTTTAGATGTGTATTTTCTTATTCTATTAACAGATAATTTTGCTTCCTTCTAGAGATAGATGGTTAAATTAGCAAAATTATCTGGCAATTGAACAAGACTACTTCAAGCTTGAAATTAGTAAAAATGTCTAGAAATAGATTTAATAATCTTATGTTTACTTTGTTTTAATCTTATAATAGGAAATGTAATTATATTCAAGATATTTAAATTTGCTAAGGTGTAATTTTTTTGCAGTGCAGATAGTGTCATTGCATTGTATGTGTTGTGAAAATACTACACTACATCTTCGATGTCTATATTTTTAGGTGCAATTAGAGCATATATATAATATTTATTCAGAATACTGAATTTTCCCTCCTTATGTTCAATTATAATCTTAGCAATACACTCTGTTTCTTTTAGGTGAAATGCTGGACAAAACTTTGACAAACAAAGGATTTACCCTTTCACACATTAAATGTCATCATCAATAACCTACATTAATAAAGGGGTCATGTTTTAGCCAAAGGTTTAATCCAAAAGATTTTGTATAAAATTCTCAGCAATTAAAAGCACTTCAAGTCTTTCGGGAGTTTCACACACTCTCCATCATTTATCAAGCATGGAGTGATGGGAGTGGGTGAGTGAGACAGCGAGGCTTTAGACAAAAAGAATGGCAAGAATGTGATTCTGGTACCCACCACTTCCTGTTGCCCTGTTTTTCTCTCGTTTTCTCATTCCATCTCTCCCAGCCAGCAGAGAGATGCAGACTAACAGGTCGGTTTTAGTTCTTCTCTTTTTCTTCTGTTTTATTTGTGATATAAAATTCCTCCATTTGAACGTGTGGCTCTTATCCTTTATGCATAATCTTTTTACGGTTAGTAATATTTTAATTGAAGATGCTACTATGAGTAATGATGTCTATTAAATCCACAAATATCGACTATATTTAATGACATTACTTTGTAACACTCTTTCACTGACTTCATTTTTCAAGACTACTTTTGCTTGCCATAATTTTTACTGCCTAAAAATACATCCTAACCTCGCTTCGATTGTGCTCTAAATGTTTAACTAAAACCCACTACTACAATATGAACCAAAGTGAGCTGGACCAAACCGAATCGTCATTATTCCCTACGTCCTTTCAATGTCCCCTATATGTCTCCTCTCACTCTGTTACAAGACTTTCACCTTGTCCACAGCGTCCATCCTCCATATCCCCTACTCGTCTCTCTCCAGCCCTTCAAAATCTTTCTTCTTCTCCCGCATCCAGCTCTCCTGCTCGTCTTTCCCCAAGTCTGATTCTCATAAATTCGTCTTCACCTTCAAGGCTTTCTCCATCTCCCCAACCTGTTTCCTCATCTTCTTCTCCTATTTGTGCATCTCCTTGTTCATCCCCTCTGTCTTCTTCCTCCCCTGCAATACGGCTTTCCCCTTGCCCACAGCCTCTTCATTCATCCCCTACAAGGCTTTCTCCATGTCCCCAACTGCTTCCTTCTCATAGCCCCACTAGACTCTCTCCATGTACTATACCACTTTCTTCCCCAGTCATCCTGAAAAGGCCTATCCACATCTCCTCATTCAGTGACAGTGGGAGCTCCCTGGATCCTTCAACCCACACTTTTCCATGCAGCAGGTACTTGTCTCAGAATGTAATGCTTTTGTAATACTTGAAGTGGCCACTTCAATGTCAAGAACTGATGGGAATAATTGTTGTGCAATATTGCTGTTTTCTTCACTGATAGTCTGGAATCTTCCCGACAATCCCTTCCTTCAACCTTTAATCAGCCTTCAGTCCAAACCATTGTCCAATCAGACAATGAGCAGTCTAAATCGACAATAACATCATGCAGTGAGAGAAGGGCTAAATCAATCCCCATCTCAAAAACAAGAATCCAGCAAAAGCAAAAACAGGAACAGTTACCTAGGTACCAGTACCAAGGCATGCTTCGTAAAGATGTAAGTTCGGAAGACAAATCCATCAGAGATATCATAACTATGAAGGAAAGCATAAGTCGCCAAAACCTGAAACACATAGGAAGAGGACCACAAAGCCTTGCGTCCTATAAAAGGAGGCATCTAACCCAGAACCCTGTTTTAATTCAAGCCCGTCTAGGGTTAAACAAAACAGGAAAGACTGAAAACCCTGGATCAAGACTTGACAGGGCAAAGTCAAAGTTAAACCAAGCTTTGTTAAAATTGCAGAAGGATAAAGATGTGACTGGTGGAGAAATGTCTCAATCCAAGCCACAAATGGCAAAGTCTGAAACAGGCGATCAACCATCAGGTCTTACCAACAGGCTTCAGAGCAATCCAAGCCCTGACAGTCAACTCAAACCATCCTTGGAATTTCCTAAGGACTATGAAGAGTTTGTATGTTTAAAACAATCCAAAATAGTGGATTCCTCATCCTCTTCCAAAGCTCTAAATTGTGATCCAGAGATTCACACCAGTCCAATCACTGGGGTTTCACAGAGAATAAAAAGTGAAGGCCCTGTAGATGTTCATGAGAACAGCAACTCTTCTTTGCTTGATTTAAATACCAGTGTTATTGAAAACCATAAGTCTACTCATCACAGCAAGCCTCGATTCACAGCTTCAGAAACAGACACGTGTATTAGCACACTAAGTCAAACCAAACAGACGGACTGCTTCCGATTCCCTTTGAAGAGTCATGGATCATCTGGTGAATCCAGTCATTTGGCCAGAATGTGTAGACCTGAATCAGAAACAACCACATCAAATTATATTTACACACCCAGACAAGTCAACCAGACTGACCAATTCCCTTTGAAGACCAGAACCTGCAGACGTGTGATCAAAGGAGCAGGTAGTTTTTCTGACAGAAAGTCTACATATCTGATATCTACTCAGGCACGAAAGAAGGACTCATCCTCTCAGGAAACAGTGAGAAGAGGGTCTCAGAAAAAAGATGTTTCCAAGCCATCAAAAAAGAGCCACCTTGGTTTAGATACAGATTCCTCCAAATCTAATTCAAGCCAAACAAGCTCTCTAGAGGAAGACACACACTTGAGAAAACACAAATGCTTAGAGGTACAGATAAAGTGTGGTATATCTTGTAGCACACAATCTACTAGCACACACACTGCCAGGGAAACAAGGGATGATGCAGTGATTCAAAAGGCCTCCCATGACCTGCCCCACACCAGCTCCCCACGAGACCTGTACAATCATCCCGACCAGCAAACACATACAGTCATTCCAGAACTTTCCATGGGTGACTGGATGCCCCAATCCGGAGCTGACAAAGCATGTGAACAGTCATTAACAGAAGAAGACAGTTTAACAGTTGAACAAGTGAATTTTGTTCAGTTACATCAGCAGGACGATTCCCTACTGAGGAAGCCATCTGTTTCTGAGACGAGGAAAAGCGAGCAAGAGATAATCCCACTTCCTGGTATATATGTATTTACACGTGAGTACAAGCCAAATGATTTGTAAGACATAATAGGTAACATGATAATTACTGCAAGTGCATCATATTATAACATTTGAAAATTGATAAATACAATTTTAGAAACTGTAAAAATATTTTGAAGGCTATAAGTAGTCTTCAGTGTTAATATGAATTATTCTGACTAGATTGTAATAGTGAGAATAAGGACCAAGTGAATTAGTTGCATAAACATATGCATAAATCCTGATCCTGTCAAGTTTAGGTTGAAAATAAATGATCCAGAGAGGATCCTGAGTATCCTGTACCAATTCTAGCTACAGGATTGTTTTATATAATTGTTGACAGTTGAGACACTTACAGTACAATATATAGTCTATATTTTACTAACAACTTTACTAACTGGCTACTAAACTGGCTACTACAACTAGCAACATCAGCTAGTGAGCTCCAAACTTCATTTTAAGACCTGATTGCTATATATTGCACACCAACACTATGATAAATAACATTATGGCTTAGGAAAAGAGAGAAGTGCTGCCTTATCAGGCTGCACACATGCATGTTTCCGCATAGGAAGATAAAACAGAGCACGAGGCAAGTGTTTGCCTCTCACTGCCGCAGCATACACCAAAATGCGCAGTGCACTGACATGCGATCGAGTAAATATGAGCTAAAGAGGTGGCACACATGTAAACAGGATGCACATGAGAGTGCAACATGGGACAAAGCTGTAAAATGTGAGTAGCTGGAATAGTCTGAGTGCTGAGTGGGTGTCTTCTCATTATGTTATTGAGTCTGAGTAGCAGTCTTGGCCTGTTAGAGAGCTGTGCCAGTATTTGTATGTGTTCTGGCAGATTGCCACATTTTTTAAATATACGTTTAAGAATATTTTGAAGAACTCCTATACATACATACAGAATGGCAATTAAATAAAGAGATATATTAAACAAGTTTTTATTACTTAAAGCCTAATTTATTGTATTTAAGAACCTCTGAGCTGCTCTCAGATCCAAAGTCCATAGGCTATGATCATCAGGGTTTTTTTCAAGCACATTGGACTTTAAATGAAAATGACTACAAATAAATATAAAGACAGCTTTTTTCATAATTTTAGATTATGCATGTACATATCACAATGCTTAAAATATAGTCCTCCTATTTTAGAGGAAATTGTAGTTTCATTGGAATTCAATCTCAGTGATATGAAATCATCTGTATAAGTGTGTATTTGATTCGCAAAAACAAACAAAATGAACAAATATGACACTAACAGTACTCTGTATCTAAAGTAACATTTAAAGAAATTTTGCAAGTAGCAAAACAATTAATATATTGAGCAGAAAACAATAAAACAACCAATAAAAATGTAATTATAATTAAAGCATAATTTGCCTTTGTGATTAAAGTGGCATAAAGAAATTGGCTGGAAGTTTGAGCCAGGCTTCCTGTAGAACTTGCTACAGTTGTTCTGTCTCTCCAGGGCCAGAATAAAACCGAGACAGCCTAAAACATTTATATCAGAAACGTAATCAAATAAAGTCTATTACTTAGTAACCACTTGGCTGTGAATCCAGAGCCTATGCCAGCCACACACACACACACACACACACACACACATTCATTCACACACCTAGAGGCAGTTTAGCATAGTCACTTACTGGCATGTTTTTGTTTACTACTGTGCCATCATGCCACCCTTACTTAACAAAAAAAAAAAAAAAAAAAATTTTGTAACATTTGATTTTAAAAAATACAAAATATTTATTTATTCACTATTTTTTTCTTTCTATGGTGGCAGCAGACTGTGTTAAGCACATTTAGCTAATTTTCAAGAGTACACCTGCAAATGAATGATATTTAGTCATGGCTACAGAAAAAAAGCACAAAGTTAACACTGAGAAGGAAACAAGAATACTTTTTCATCAAGAGCCATAGCTAATAAACAGCGATGCTTTCAACCACTAAGTATGGAAAACCTTTTGTGAATTCTTGAAAGACTCCTTAACTAAAGTGGTTTTGCAAGCAAGTATTAAAAATGACAATTTAATTTATGATTGTGTTTGTCCAATCACTTTTGGTCCCATAAATAGTGGGTGGTGGGGGCATATAAGAAATGCTGTAATTCTTATATCACTCACCCAATTTGGATGTAAATACCCTCAGATTAAAACTGAAAGTCAGCACTTTGAGCTCATACTCATTAAACTTTTTCCACAGGGGGCCAGGTTAGACAGATTATTACAAAATATTATTAAAAGTGCTATTATTTAAATACTAAAATAGTAAATTGGTCATATCATATCAGCCATAACATTAAAACCACCTGTCTAATATTGCATAGATATTGCCCTTGTGCCGCCAAAACAGCTCTGACCCATCGAGGCATGGACTCAGCGAGACCTCTGAAGGTGTGCTGTGGTATCTGGCACCAAGATGTTAGCAGCAGATCCTTTAAGTCCTGTAAGTTGTGAGGTGGGGCCTCCATGGATGCTCACGTGCCCATTGTAGGTGCTTTCAGTAGTGGGCAGGGGTCAGCATGGGCATTCTGACCGGTCTGCAGCTACGCAGCCCCATACGCAGCAAGCTGCGATGCACTGTGTGTCCTGACTCCTTTCTATCATAGCCAACATTACTTTTTTCAGCAATTTGTGCTTCAGTAGCTCTTCTGTGGGATCAGACCAGACGGGCTAGCCTTTGCTCCCCATGTGCATCAGTGAGCCTTGGGCGCCCATGAACCTGTCGCTGGTTCACCGGTTGTCCTTCTTGGACCACTTTTGGTAGGTACTAACCACTACATACCGGGAACACCCCACAAGCCCTGCCATTTTGGAGAAGCTCTGACCCAGTCGTCTAGCCATCACAATTTGGCCCTAATCAAAGTCACTCAGATTCTTGTTTGCCCATTTTCCCTGCTTCCAACACATCAACTTTGAGAACTGACTGTTCACTTGCTGCCCAATATATCCCACTCCTCGACAGGTGCCACTGTAACAAGATAATCAAATGTTATTCACTGTCAGTGGTTTTAATTTTATGGCTGATTATATGTGTATACAACAACTATATATATATATATATATATATATATATATATATATATAGCGCAGCAATACACAGTAATATATTATTTAAAAGAAAATACAATAAATATTTAATAAATACGAAATATTTTAAAAGCCTAAGTAGCGATCTGCGCATGCGCGCTGCATCATTCTCACTCGTCTCCTTAGCAACGGGAAAGGTCGGAGTAGGGAGGGAGTAACGGCAGACAGCGAGCGAGCAGAGAAAGAGAAAGAGAGAGAAAGAGAGAGAAGGACGGGTTAACGAATCACGCGAGGTTTTTCAAACATTGGTCTTTATTAAGCAGCTCCAGGGCATAAATAGCGTGTAGAGCTTGCGTTTTCCTTCGAGAAGCTCCGGAGAATCTGAACTGGTGAGTGTGCGTTAAACACGTTAAGGTGCGGTAACGGAAACGCGGGACTGAGTGAAGGAGTGATGAACACAATGGACATCCATCCACCGTCACGAGCTTTAGGGATGCTCACATCCTCCTGCATGATCAGTGTTATGAGGGGGTGTTGTCTTAGTGATCAAACCTGTTTGTGTTTCTTAGTGCCTGGGAAAATGCAAAGTGGGTTATGTGATCATTTATTATTTTCCGCTAATTTAGGCAGGGTGAATATAGGACATGACTCCACAGGGATGCAGCAGCAGTGGACTGAGACTAATCCTATTTATACCGCATGTGTTTGTGCCTTCATAAGCTTTAAGAAGCCTTATAAAAGGATTAAATGTTATCAGATTCTTGTACTGTGGGAAAAAAATGACTTGTTCTTTCAGGATTTGGGTGCCTAAAACACATATCTGTGTTGTTCAGGAGAGATATTTCTCTTCCAATACTACTTGACCTAGATTGTAATAGAATACTTCAACACTGAAATAGTTGAAATAGTTTCATGTTTTTATTTTGACAAATACTTGGATTCAGAGTTACAGCTGAAAGAAATACCTCCCATTGTCTAGGGCTGTAAAAAAAACTCTAACGCACTATGTATAACGCAGATCTTTATCTGAGGTTACATTTGATTGTGGTTAGTGAGGTGTTTTTGCATCTCATCACTTTCCCCTGCAGTCGAACATGTGAGCTAGGAGCACGTAGAGCCGAATGTCCCAAAAGAAAATGAAAATGAAGGAAGGAAACCCTACATCCCAGTATCCTTCCTTAAAATATTATTATTTCAATATACTCCAGAATTAGTTTTCTTGTGTCAGGGAATTGGGTGACTTTAACTGTGATTTAGCTTCTTTCCCAAAAACTTGGCCTAGATCTTTAAAAAAAATAAATAAAAAATCCAGTGTATTTTATTCACGTGATGCCATGTTACACTCTCTTGTGTTTTAACCCAGATAGAGCACAAGTGTTGATAAGATGTGCACAGTTTATATCTAATTGCTAATTGAATAGATGTCACAACAACTACACTCCTGGGCAAAACAAAGGGCCAAGCCCAAAAATGGCAAAATATTAAGCTTTTAATGGCCTTAACAACAAATCATTGGTAAGAACATTAGCATGAATTAAACAAACAGATAAAGGAACTTTGTATGGGATAGCTTTTCCCTTTGATTTCTTTAAATGTTTAAGCCTTGTGATCCTTGATGGATAAGCTGTGGCAGATAACCAAATAATGACAAATCTTTCAAGAAAAAAAAAATATCCCAGAAGATATTTTTGGAAAATATTGTACACCCAGACATGTATTAGTTTGAATTTTACATCAAACATTTTAATCATTGTCATGATTTTACCTTTGTGTACAAGAAGACTACATAAGTGAATTTCCCTGTTTCTAGCTTTTCCCCCCAAACAAACAGTTCACTGCAGCAAAAGTAAATGAGCAAGTGGTGGCACAGGAGCTCTCAGAGTGCATTTGTTTATTTCTTGCTAATTTTCTGACCAATAATTTGTTGTTAAGACCATTAAAAGCATAACATTTGCCATTTTGGGCATGGCCTGTTTTTTTGCCCCGGGAGTGTTTGTATTCCTGCAGACAGCCTTACACTACTGAAGGTTTTGACCTTTATTATGAGCACTTATTGTAGAGGATGTGGCCACACAAGTTATGCTTGATTATTAGTAGGTTACATAAGCATAACATATCTGTAGTCAGGAACTCAATAACTTACCTAAAACCCCCAGAACTACATGAAAACATGCCGAAGAATTCTAGGACCAGAGTACTGGGAATCAATGGGCTAGATGTTTGATGGCTATCTATGTCTCGATTCCTGATGTCTCAGTCTCATGTTTGTTTCCTCTTGCTAAAGACATGTCAGAAATCGTGCCCCCGGAAGTGAGACCCAAACCTGCCGTCCCTGCCAAGCCATCTCATGTGGTACCACCCACCAGCATCCCCCCTGCGCCCCTCCAGAGCTCAGGGGCTGGAGGTCAGGGGTCAGGGGGAGGCTCAACATTGCTGGGATATGTTGGGATAGATACCATTATTGAACAGATGAGGAAGAAGACCATGAAGACCGGCTTTGATTTCAACATCATGGTCGTAGGTTAGTGAAGATCTTGAGCTGTGAATCGAGAAGGTCAAGTTAGTCTCTGAAGTTTTACCTTATAAATCTGTTTCACCTGTAAACCCTGCATGATAACTTTCTGTAAATTATTTGAATATCTTATCCTATTCCCCCTTCCATTATTCCCACGTTTTTTTGTCCTTTCCCCTAGGTCAAAGTGGCTTGGGCAAATCGACCATGGTGAATACTCTATTTAAGTCTCAGGTGAGCAGGCGGAGCTCTGGCTGGAGTCGTGATGAGAAGATCCCCAAAACTGTGGAGATTAAATGTGTGTCACATGGTAAGATCTAACAGAGCCAGTAGTTGAGATCCTTTTTGTTTTAAACACACAATTCTAGATGCATCAATTCTTAACAGCCAACCTGTAAGGTAGATTATATCTCAAAGTTTTTGGGAATAGTTGTCTTCTTTTAGCTTTCCTCATTTCTATGCAAAAGTAATATTTTGGAGAAATTCCACTCAGGTTTTAGAGAACACCACAGTTCTCCTTCCTCAAAGTATCCAGTGATTGTGGAAAATGTACCATTTTCATTTTACCGGAGCTCAGCACAGCTTTTGATACTAGACTTCTGGATCATTTTAAGTGTGGTGTTCGCATCCAAGAAAGTGCTCTTACCTCAAAGACAGAGCATTTTCTGTTAGGATTGGTCATTTCTCCGTCTTCCTCAGCAGCCATCACTTGTGCTGTACCTCAAGGCTCCATCTTGGGCCCTATGCTGTTTTCTTTGTATATGCTTCCCCTTGGGTCTATCTTTTGAAAGTACAAAATTTCCTACCATTTTTATGCTGATGATTCACAGCTGTACGTTTCATTGAAACCTGGTGCAAGTGGCTTGCTGCAAATTCTGTTTGATTGGCCTTCGGCTGTTAAATGCTGGATGTCTAAAAACTTTCTTCAGTTAAATAATGACAAATTCAGTTATGTTAAATAGTCCCATTATCCCACTATCCACTGTCACATTAGTATTCTTGGTTGAACTTCCTTTAATTTATTGAGCAGTGAAAAAAACAAAAAAACAAAAATCAAACCTAACTCAATAGCCCAAGTATTATCTAAAATAAAACCCCATTTCACAGAGATCACAGCACTATATGTTGCACTGGGAGATAAGTTCCTAATGTTCTCTTTGTCTTGAACTTTCATCATGGAAACAAGGACTCTTTGTCTTTAAGGATGTTGACAGAGTCACAGTCAGCCTGGTGTGTCCTCTGCTCTGGGCAATGCCACAGGCCTGATACTGAATGCCCTTTGGGTGCCAGCGTTTGTGCACAGCTGGAAAACAGTAGGCTATGGCATTTGGCCCAGACCCCAAATCTGCTGAGACACACTGCTGTGTAGGCTTAATGTTTCAAGTGTGTTGAATGTGCAGGCAGATATAGTATGCCAGTGTTGGGTTCTTTCCATGTAGAAAAATCCCCCTTTTGTATATTTGAAAGATTTTTTGTATTGTCAGCTGTATGTCTTTGGGGTTGTGACTGTATTTCATGAAAAGCTTTTTGTGTCGACATTGCCGCTGCTTTGCATTTGTCCAAAAATATCTTGGAAATTTAAAGCATGTTCTAATAGTTCTGTTGAACTTGTGACAAGAGGCTATATTTTGGTCAATATATGAATATATGCATCCTGCTGATGATATATATATGAATCCATTTACATTTATTCGTTTGGCACATGATTCTACACAAAAACAACAGACAAAAAGTAGGGTTTTTAAAAATTATACATTTTCAATTCAAGTTAATTTTAGTATATTTTAAATGTAGTTTTAGTGATAGTTTCTTGCCATTTCTGGCTATTTGTTTGCGTTAGATTTTTTTTTATAAAAATGCATAAATACACACTACACATCCTTGGAATGGGCACACAATGTTTGAAGTATCAGTAATGTACAAGTAAAAATGCATAAATTTAACTGGCCAAACAAGTCTCAGTTTTTCAAGAGCTTTATATTCCAGGCAGGTTTGGCATGCAAGTCAATTTTCTATAGCATTCCTAATGTTCTCTCTCCCATTTTAACTGATTTTGGTATCAATAAAAAACTTAGTGATTTTCTGCTGTTTGATCAAGATATGGGTTTAGTCATGCCTTATTTTGTGGTTTTGTTACGGACAAGAGTGAATCATTGGTGATGTCAGTTATTTTGTACTGTAGTGATAGAGGAAGGTGGTGTGAAGATGAAACTGACAGTGATTGATACTCCTGGATTTGGGGACCAGATCAACAACGAAAACTGGTGAGTGAGGAGGTTTTCATAGATTGGATTTATTTATACTTTGTCAATATGTCCTGTTGTCCATACTGTCATATGTCTTTGAATTATACTCTATTCAGTGATCTAAAGCTGTCCTCTTGTGTTCATAGCTGGGAGCCAATATCTAAATATATCAATGAGCAGTATGAGAAGTTTCTAAAGGAGGAAGTTAACATTGCCCGTAAAAAACGGATTCCGGACACCCGAGTGCACTGCTGCTTGTACTTTATATCTCCAACTGGACACTCGTGAGTGCAAATATATCACATCCTGAAAATCAGCATGCCTCTTCTTGCACAAAATGGTCTTAATAATTTGAAGCTAACAATAGTTAGCTTCAACTAACTGAAGTAGGTTGTGTAAATGCATATAGTAATTGAATTTCTGTGTAAAACAATTCCAAAAAAATTTGAACATGAATTGGAAAAAATGTTCAGATTTGAGCCTCCAAGGAAGAGGGTAACATTAATAAAAAGTGATGTTCCCTGTACCCACTGGTCACTGCAGAGAAGAACTTAATTTAAGGCAGTCTGCATGGAACAGCCAGTTAATATGATATGTCTGAATGATTGTCTGAGAAACATTAATCAAATCAGGCTCATTTGAGTCTTGCCACGGTCGCTGCAGTGATCTCTCTGCCACTTCAATCTATTAACTGCCCCCAACCCCCTTTTCTCCATTGTTCTGTATCTGCTCTCTCTGACCTTCTGCCTTTCTATCTATCTTTCTCATCCACTTTGTGTCAGACTGCGGCAGCTGGACATTGAGTTCATGAAGCATTTAAGTCGAACTGTGAACATCATTCCTGTCATTGCGAAAGCGGATACTCTCACTCCTGAGGAAAAAACAGAGTTCAAGCAGAGGGTGAGAAAGAGTGTATGTATGGATGGATGGATGGGTAGAGTGATCATTAGATGGATGGATATGTGGAAGAATGGTTGGATTGATGATCAATAGTAGAATGGTTGAGTGAATGGATGGATTAATGAGTAGATGGATGGATGATGGCCAAAAGAATGTAGACACCTGACCATCACACTCATATGAGGGCCTTTCCCAAACAAAGTTGGCAGTGTTAATTCTGTTGACAAAAAATAAATAAATAAATAAATCACATATATGGCAAATATATATTTTAAATTCTCTTCCCTTGTCCAGGTGAGGAAGGAGCTGGAAGTGTGTGGAATTGAATTTTATCCACAAAAGGAGTTTGATGAGGACCAGGAGGACAAGGCTGATAACGATAAGATCAGGGTACAGTGCGAATTGATTGATACTGCCCTCTACAGTACTCAGAAAACACAGCTGCAATGTTCCTGCCTCATGTTCTTTATTGCTGGTTTTTTTATTGCCTCATTTCCATTATTCCTGTCCTATTTTTGTCCTCTGTTGCTCCACTTACATTATGCTCTCAGTCTGTGACTCATCGGTCTTCCCTCATTAAATCTGTGTGTGTGGGTGTGTACAGGAGGCCATGCCTTTTGCAGTAGTGGGAAGTGACAAAGAGTACCAAGTCAACTGCAAACGGGTTCTGGGTCGGAAGACTGCCTGGGGAATAGTAGAAGGTGGGTAATCTCACTGTGTCATTCTCTGGCCTTCCATCTAAATCAGATATGACTAGAAGGATTCAGTTGTAGTAGGACTCATACCAGTGCTGACTTGGTTATCTAAGGACTTAAACACTGTGGGACATGGATTTATAGGAAAATGTTGTGATGTTATTTTCTTCTTATTTTCCTATAACAACACATACTGAAGTGTTTTATTCCTCTTATACCACAGCAATTCACCAACAATTGCAATTTTTAGTTATTAGAGTTTAATTTAGTTGTGGAATGTCAGAGAAATAAGTTTGTATTATCACTTTCTGTCATGAACATGGATTTTTTTTTTACACTCTACAGCTGATCACAGTAAAGGCTTGACTATTTTATAGAACAAAAAAGTAATGTCCAAATGCTATGCATTTACAATAAATATAGAGAAATCAGATGGTTGTGTGTGTGTGTGTGTGTGTGTGTGTGTGTGTGTGTGTGTATTTGGACACAACAGTGTGTGAATCGCTCAGTTCCATGCCACTGGCAAGGTGTCAAAGAGGATTCTGCTTCACTGAGCTCACTTAGCAGGGAAGCAGAGTGAGACATAGAGTGTGTGTGTGTGTATGTGAGAGAGGGGAGAGGGGCGAGAGAGAGAGAGAGAGAGAGAGAGATGACTAATTATTTCTCTTATTTGAGCACTTGGCATGTCACTGCTGGGAGACATTTTGAGGGCATCTCTGATGTCAGTCATTGTACCTGTTCACCTCGTGTTTGCTTCTCCCTAGATGACAGTTCCACAGCCAAACTCTGATGTTTTTTGCAGATTTTTTGGGGGTTGTTTTTGCAGACTTTTTTGGAGGTTGTAAGATAACTAACAATCAGTTTCTTGTATTGTTCTCCCATCAGTTGAGAACCCAAATCACTGTGAATTTTCTCAACTACGGGATTTCCTGATCAGGTAAAATTACATTGCAAGATTGTTTTTTTCCCCTGTTATCATTGTCAATTCTCATAAGAAACAGCTTATAAGTAACAAATAAAACACAACAACGAGTGCTGTTATAGGAAAATAATCAACAACGGGGTGGTGTGATATATTTCCACTTCAACATTTATTTTCCTATAAGAGCATGTCCTGAAGTGTTTTATTCCTTAAACTTATCTTCAAACATTTCAGGCTCAATTCAGGTATAATTGCCTCAGTAAATGTTAAACACTATGTATTGATTACTGACTTTGTCTCTTATTAGGTCTCACCTCCAAGACCTGAAGGAGGTCACCCACAACATCCACTACGAGACATACCGGGCCAAAAGGCTCAATGACAATGGAGGACTCCATCCCATCTCAACCAGCAACAGCACACAGGAAAGCAATCTGTAAAAGGGAAACAGTGAACGAGAGAATGATTGAAGAGAGGTCGATAATGAAAGATGATAAATAATATTTTTGCGGATAAATACATTAGCACGTGCCCTTGTGGAGTTCATCTTAAAGCTTTTTATCCATCTGAGCATGTTCGTCGTTGCCTCTCTTTTTGCAAACCATCCTTTTTAAAAATGACATAATGACAGCACATCAACCTAAGCTGGAGACAGACTGAAACGTTCATGAGCATAGCCTCTAGATGTTACAGTTAACATGCCACAACATAGATGGATGACAGCACTGCCATTCAACTGCACACAATACATAGGAGTTTATAAATCTTTGTGTGAAGTCTCCTTTGCGTGATCACTTTCTCTAATAGGTTTTATTCTCTACCTGCCAAAACAAATCAGAACTCAGAAACCTTGACGATTTTTTTTTTTTTTTTGCAAACCTTGACGATGATATTTTGATGCGCTCCTGTTTAACTATTCCTAAACACACTGCAACATTTACCACTGGCTGCATGTTTTACGTAGCTTACCCAAATGACTAATGATCCTTTTGGGCACCAGTTCAGGACTTTCACATTATCCAGAATAGCACACCAAGTACTAAGCAGAAATCTCTGATTCCTCTCAACTCAAGGTTTTTGAAGGTTTATCCCAATACATTTTGTAAACATGTTTCTAGACCGTGTGTGCACAAGCGTGTGTGTGTGTGTGTGTGTGTATGAGAGAATGTGCCTTTATATCTTTTAGATCCATCTTTCCAGTGTTCAAGCAACTACAAAAGAACATAATATTCAACGTAATTTAAAAAAAATAATAATCATTTCAGGTGTGCCATTGTTTATATTATTGTGCATGTATACCGCTGGAACAATGGTATTGCTTGATGTTTAAAAGTTCACTTCGGTGTCAAACACTTGATGTTTTAGTCAAAGCACAGGTCAATTCATGATCCATTTAGGCAAGAGAAATTGAGCTGTATCACACCTCAGATCATCTTTTACATTCTGCCAATCTTTGGATGAATACATATTTTTATTTATTTAATCCAAGTTGTTTTTCTCATTAATGCTTTTTGTGAAATATTAAATTACAAGGATGGTATTCTTGCTGATTGCTATGTTTTTAAGTGTTATTTATTACATCATTTAATAAACGTTTTCGATCACTTTTTGACTTCCTTTGACTTTTCTGTAACCGCATATCATCATCTATAACATCTCTGTTGTATAAAAAAAACAGCAGAAACAGAAATAACTAATCTCTGTTCAGTACCTCACATTTTACATACCTAAATTAGGTAACTAATGTTAGAAAATCATTAAGAAGTGGCGTTCATGAAGCATTTACATCTATGTGTGTGGGAAAAACACAAAAAGGAAAAAGCAGAAGAGTAGCAACAGAGCCAAAACACCTGAAAGAATTTAATGCTAATTAATTGGATGTAGTCAGTCTGTCTGCTTTCTTGCTTTTGCTTGTTTATGTAATTGAAAGGGAAAAATTTAGTTGCTAACTAGTATCTAGCATATGAAGTGTTGGGCAAACACACGTCAAGTTGCTAGCTTGTTACAACAGTAGTCTTTTGATTCATTAAAGATAAAGAAGGATTAAATCTGTTCATCCCTAGTTGTAGCAACAGCCTCGCTCAGTGCGTCAGCCATTAAGCAAAATTTATACCACTACATCTTCCTTACACAAAACTTATGCAACACATGCCATTTAAGACCAAGCTATGGTCTCCCTGCATCATTCATCTTCAGTAACCACTATATCCTAGGCAGGGTGGTGGTGGATCCAGAGCCTTTCCTGGGAACACTAGGTGCAAGGCGGGAATACACCCTGGCTGGGACACCCGTCAATCACATTCACACACTCGTTCACACCTAGGGGCAATTTAACGTAGCCAGACCACCTACTTGCATGATTTTGGGATATGAGGAGGAAACCAGAGAACCCAGAGGATACCCATGTGGACACTAAGAGAATGTAAAATTTCACACAGACAGTGACTCACTATGCCCCTGTATGCATAGCACAAACCAGACTGGGCAAACAGATGAGGTGCTTAGGGGTAGAAACGAACCTGCAAGTGGAATGTTTTGCCTCACTGAGGATTTTGGGTTCAGGGTTATTCATTTGAATTGAATGACCTACAAAGCTTTTAGGCTGCTGCATTTTGGGTAAATGTTTGTATTTATGCTCAGACTTAAATGAAAAGGCAATGGAGTTGGCGTATTAATGGATGCACGATGTGGCTTCTCGTGATGGAGTCATTGAATCAGTTTATGCCTGTGGTATCGGATGTCCAAATGTATCCTGGGTTCCCCTACAGTGACCAACAATAAGCTCTTTCAGGAACTACTGGAGGACAGGGTGTACTCCAGAACCAGGGTTGGGAACCTGTGCTGTTGATTTGAAATGCTATAAATTGCATTTACCTCATTTGGCTGACGCTTGGCTGAGACCTGCACATGTACAGCGGCTATGAACAATTGGCATTTATTAAGCAGCTTAACACTTGGCACATGTAAGGAAATCAGTGTATTGTGTGAACGACATTCATAAATGCCATGCATATTTCTAGCTTTTTCTATGAATGGTTAACACACGAGTGTTTTTTTCCCTGAAACATTTTAATTCCATGCATGTGCTGTTGACATGACCACTTAGTCGATCTGCATGGTAACTGCAGAAATCAGATCATGATAGTGGTCTGTACACACGCTCATTTATTCCTCAGCATACATTTTCTTTTTCTTTTTTTAAATAGAAGCATGCTCGCCAGCAGGGGGCGACATAGGACAATAAGTAGACTCTCAAAGCTGTTGATCATGGCCACAGGATGGCACACAGCCCAACGCGGGAAACCGGATCGCCACGTGAAACGCGCCAATAACGACAGTCAAAGTGCGCGGGTTTTCGATGGTCGACGAATATCGTAGATATCGAATATAAACTGACAGGAATATACAAACACAAGATTACTAATTTCATGTAACATAGTGCCATAAAATGTAGGAGAAAACGACAGTCCTATATGACACCTTTTTAATCGTAGGATCTAAGTAGAAACTTTCATTAAATGTTGTCTGAATAAGACTGGTTATGGCTTAAATTAGTCAGAATTTAATGGCTTTTGACGTTTTCTACATGGCTGCCATGCTACACTGTCGCCATGTTTGTGCTCGCGCTCTTTTTCCCCTCCTCAGTCTGACTGTAGTGTGCTTCGCTCGCGCTTCCCGCCTCAACCCCTCCCTCGTCTTAGAGGGGGAAATGGGCGTGGCCAGAGAGTCTGCTTTAGAACATTCTAGAACAGAAAAAAAATGGAGGCTGCTTTCCTGAGTACTCACCATTTCACCATTTCACATATGATCCATTCAGCTTTGACTTTATTTATTCTTAAATTCCAACTTTTAGGACTATTTTGTTGTTTTCTTATGCATGTTCATTCACATACTCAACTGCACTTTTTTTTTTTTTTTTTTTTTACACTTTAGTGCTTTTGTTCTTTTCAATCAGACACTGCCAATTTTTTTTTTTTTACGAATCTGTAATGGGAAGATGAACTGAAAACTGCCGAAACAAACAAAGTCCACGCTGTTCTCATTTAACCAAATCATAGCCTATACTGGGTGTCTCTTTCTCCATCATCTGAAAGCAACAAGCGGGACATTTAACAAGAATCACTTTTATTTCTGGGGCCACATTTCAGATCAGGAATAAATAAGCATGTGATAAATAAATGAAAATTAATATATATACACACTATTTCCCAAATGTGAAAACCCCTAGAGGTCCTTGGTGGAACTGCAGTGTAAATAGGCTAGCAGACATTTTGGGCAGGGAGAACACACACATCAAGACTCAAACAGAATGTGGCATAGAAACAAAATGGCTGACTATATAGTAAGAGCTGTTATCAAATTTTCACCTTTGAGCTTTTCCATATAATTTTCTTTGCACTTTTATGTCTCTTTATTTCATCGGAAGGTGTTTGGCCCCCCAGTATTGCTAATTTCAATAAGGTAAGATTGCTTTAAAGACAGAATGATACAAAAACCGATAGTTTTCTCTTTGTTAAGGTTTAGAAGCCTTTTAATAGAAGATTATGGCAAAAATTATTATGCTATGAATCATCAGTACTGATGAATCATGCACAGTATGAACAGAGACATTCACCAATGAGGTAAAAAGGTCATTAAAAAATCATCTGGTCTTTGGAGATTAGTTGGAGTTAGATTAATTTTTTTTTTTAAATTAGCCAATAGAATTTCATAATTACAAAGTAAATGTTATCAAGTGATAACATGACAAACCCAATTACAGCCATATGCACATAAGCTACTGTTAATAAACCCATGGCTCTGTGAGAGCTAATCAATTATAACCTATAATTGTTGCATATATATATATATATATATATATATTTATATATATATAATGTGTGTGTGTGTTTATGCTATATATTTGAGACAGACACAGAGCTGTTTGAACATTTGGCATTGACATTGTGTATGCACAGGCTCCGCCCACCTCCCTTCCCCCTCGCGCGCACATCTTCTCACGTTTCCCTTCCCCCTTTTTCCTCACCACAAACCTATTTCTTTTTCCTATGTACAGTTTTTAACCTGTTGGCTCTAAGATCTACATCCTTTTCGTTTTAGTTCCACAGCCCCCCAATATATGATGATGAGAACATTTATCGTGGATCCGGTATCGTAGTTTTTGCCCTGCATGTGGTCGTATTGGGGATTGTGTGAGAGGAGGAGGTGGGGGAGGGGGAAAGAGGGGGAGGGGGAGGGGGAAAGAGGGGGAGGAGGAGGGGGAGGGGGAGGGGTCGGGCACAGAGAAACGATCCCCGGAAAGTCGTTCTTGCATGGGTTTAGTTGAAATAAACATACACATACTGTATGAGAATAAACGTTAATATTATAATTTTAAAAATAAAATATAAGTATATATATTGTATTATCGGCAATTACTAGTATTATCAGTAAATGTGAATAATAATGCACTTTAATGTGACTCTTTAGGAAGAGTAAAAACGTTTCGCGGTTAAAACGCGGTACAAACTATAAAATGTTTATCTTCAAACATGAGCTGATTTCAGTTTTACTGGCGCGCACTATTACATAATTCACACGAAGAGCTCGTGCGTTACCGCGTGTAAATTCTACATTTAAATTCACAAAAACTCATACTCTTATGGGTTGATTTTAGCTCATGTAGCGTCAGAGGGCTTTTTTTTCTGCTAACTCTTTTACAGCAGGTAGGAGGTAGTCGTTTTCTCTCAATCTCTTTGCTCTCGCGCAGTCCTCCCCCCCTCCTCTGGGCTTTGTAACGCCGTGCGCGCGAGAGAGGAAGAGCGCTCGAGCCTCTACACTGTTTCACCAAGACCGCGGCCACACATATATACACACACACACACTCACACGCACACTCCTACTGTCTACAGTCAGTCCACTTGTGTGTTTGTGTGACTGTATGCAATTCCGTCACCCTTACGCGTTGACGAGTCACGCTGTAAGCCTGGCACTTTCAAATTAGCAACAGAATCAGTACATGTAAACAATAACAAAGCAAAGACTAGTGCTTTACTCATACATTCTGGACGTACCGGTGAAAGTACACGCGCATCGCCGGTCTAAAAACACTGGGTAAGTTTTTACACTTTACTGACTTGGTTTGCCGGTCTCTGAATTGCATTTATATCAGTACTGCATTTATGACTGTTTCTTAATTTCAGTATCCATTGCTATTTTTAACTGAGTTTCAGCCATTTACAAGCCTTTTAACTGTAACTGTTAACCCTGTTGCTGGTGTAGGAGTGTTCTAAGGTTCTGAGATTACATTACTGGGCAACATTGTTATACTTTTATATATGTTTATTTTCTGTAAAATGTTTAACACGTCCATATATTTATTTTTATGTTAGATATTTTTTCAGCTCCTAAAAGGAACAAACAAATAATTTTTTTTTAGTGATCACATGTCAAAGCACAAATAATATTTCAGTTCCTAAATAGAACTGACCAATAACCAATAATCTTTGATCACAAGTCATCACATGCCAGAGCACAAATAATTATGATAAATGAAATGGTATGAATTAAACTTGACATGGTTGTGCTTGTGCAAGGGCATATAAATACTGTGCCCCAATTAAATGACCACATCAAGACCTAATTAAATGACCACATTATGACAAGTTCTACCATCCTGTTAAAGTGCTGCCCCCTTGAAACAAGTTGCCTTCCTGTTGAGTCCTTTGGACATCCAGCTAGTTAAGGTAGCTAGTGGCGTTTATGCTAGTGGTGAATAAAATTTTCCTGGCAGAAATCAGCTCTCTTTCAGTTGTCCATTGCAAATGGGAAGTAAATGAGAACAACAAAAGAAATTAGCATCTGCCAGCTCAGGTTCATGCAGAAGAACTTAAAGGCTATATTTGGACAGACAACTCAAATAAAATTTTTTGGCCTATCTGTTTTGAGTGCGAAAAATCTGACTGAACAGCAAACTAAATCTGAACAATCTAAATGTGACTTTTTCAAATCGTATTCAAGCCACATTTATATGTAGTTTCAAATCGTCACACTGTAGTTAAGTGCGTGCACTTGTCAAAGTAAGATATTCACGGCAACACCAGCACAGACGAAAACCAACAAGAACCTAGTTCAGGGGAGGACCATAAACTGTATGCATACAATACATTGGGGAGAATCCGTAGTGTCTGCACTGAAGCAGCAGCGATAATAGGACCCTGTTTAGTTTTCATTGGTGCAGTCTGTGTTGAATGCATGACAGGATATTGCAGATATGTAAAATATGTCCCACGATAGAGCTGAACAATTTAAGTATTCTAATATTATTTGTATTTTTCTAATGTCTATATTTTCAGGGGCATTAAAAATCATTTTCCATGTTCCCCACACTTCTCAGATGCACACATCTGGTAATACATGTGCACAGTTAAAGGAAATTATTTCAGTATGAGGCGGTATTCGTTAGAAATACTGCATCATATGTCACTATGTGACCTTTTGCGAAAATCTATGCATGCAGGCACGTATGCTCAAGGTGGTACCTAGGTGTTTCACAATGACAGTGGTTATCTGGCATTAATATAACATATATAACTAGTGTTGTTTACTCTAGATTTTATAACTCGTGTAGTGCAAGCCTATCGTTGGCTAAGCGTTCTTTTCTGTTACCTTGAATCTATTATCCTTGGGTGTATCTACTGTACATGGTTGAATGGTGGTGTCCATCAGTGTATCTTAGTAGCAAGATAGTAAAGTATAACGTTGCAGTATTTGCCTTCTATAAATAATTGTTATGGGGTGCACTATATATTTTGTATCATATACTTTGCCTAATTTGTAATAAACTGTTATGGAATGGCAACTGCCCATGTATGGGAAAACAGTCACTTTTAAGTAAAGCATCGGTTATAGTAAGCTGGGTGCCAAGGCTCTGAATGGCTCCAATTCTACTACAGCTATGGTGAATCCATCTATTAGTTAAAGTATTTCAATTCTGTTGTATACAGACTGTCAGCTCTTTGAAGTATCCGTGATAATAGTATTGCACATGTTGAACATTTTGTCATATATCTTATAATAGAAATTGCCATACTTAACCAAGCTTCTATAACTAATTGGAGAGGTAATTACCTAGTGGACCTTGCAGAGTTAATTACCTAGTGGAATATTTCTAGTGGAGTATTCCCATGTACTTCTTTCCATGCTGAGTACCAATAGAAAAGTTGTCGCCTTGTGACCATGACCCCATATTGTATCCTATAAAAGGTCCTTGCTCATCATTTGGCCATTGTTGTCAATACAAGTGACCCAGGTGGCCTGGCAGTCCTCCACTTAATAGTAAAACCACAGTCACATTTGTAACCTTACACTCTACTCATGTTCCAGACCTCCAGGGCGGTTTCCTGTGGGACTACTGGAGGCCATATATCAAAGTCGTTCCAAGGGTTCCTCACAAGTCCTGATAGGGGTCCCTCATAAACAGTTCTGATATTGTACTTTATTGAGGAGGATAATCACTCATGTTCACCACAAAGCACATAGGGTGTGATGAAGCAATGTTGCTGTTTTACAAAAGTGGCACTCCTTTTAGTTCTGCCCAGCAAGTAGCAATAAAGCATGTTGAATAGCATTTAATGGAAGAAGGATCCACTTGCCTTATGTTCAGGTATGCCTGAAAAATCAGGAATACTTAGTTGGCTAACCTGTGTTTAGAGCACGGTGCTCCCCAAAGCACACAAACCACTGGGCAGACACCTGCCAGCTAACAGTCACCTCCACATATTGCTTGAGAACCCTCACAGGACACATGGCTGCCGTGGGTGCATACTCATCTGCAAGAGAAGATACATAGATTTATTAATATTGCAGGAAGTCTTGTTTCAGCAACGTTGTGACATGCATGAAATTTAGTCCAGATTGCACACACTGCATTCTGATTGATAATACAAAATGATACATAAAAATCAAAAAAATGTTGCACACCATAGTGAGAAAAAACATTTAATTTGCTTGCATACAGCTGGCACGTAGTTGGAACAAGCACAAGTGTATCTGACCGCTTGTGAACATGCAAGTATGCTGGAATGGCTCTCAGACATCAGACTCAGTTTCAAGGTGTGTGGTCTACTGTGCCACTGTGGCCCTTAAATCTGGGACAGCATATCTGGTCTGATGGGTAGCAGGTGAACAACAGCTGAAACCGCGGCCTGTTCGGCCAGATTGGGGTTATCCCTGATAGACTGGTGGATGTGCTGTAAATGTATACAGAAAAGCATACATCTGTAGATTTGGCCAGTCATGCATTGATACATTCTGGCAGAGAGCGCTGACATATTTTGGCCCAGAGCCTCTACCTCTGCCCTGTCTGTGAACCACATTGGATAGTTCGCCAACAAATTGACTGTGGTTCTGCTGTATATGTTCTAAATTAGCTGGACCACCTGCTGCCAATCCTCAGGTACAGGCTTGCTGCAAGCTCTTAGGTGCAGTAGGTGTGCATCTGCCCATTTTGAGATTTTATTCACCCACCTCAACAACGCTTGCTGGAAGGCAATTGTTGTTACTCCTCCTTGTTGCAGTGGTCCAACACCTTAGGGCATGTGCACAGACTTTTGAAATTATTACTGACTCATGTGATATTGCTGACAGGCACTTAAACCAGCACTGAAATGGCTTGAGGTGCAATATTCTCAGGTTTACTATGTGGGTTGTTGCTTACAACATCCCTTCCAGGTGTAGAAAATCTTCAATTTATGGACTGCATCCATAGTCGAGGCAACTCTGTCTTCTATTAAGATGGCACATATGTCTGGGACATGGCACTCTCCCAAAGCTTCGACATGTGGGATCAGGAGCTTTGTTTGGCTTGTCACCTACCAGAAGAGAGTACACACAGACCCTGGCATTGCAGGGGCACTAAGGCAAGTTGAACACCCTGGATGCTACAACAATCCCAAAGAGAAGGACTGAACTGGTACGTCACCCCACTCATGTGATAACTGAGAAATTGCCTGTGCTCCACAGCAATTGGAATGTGGAAATATGGATTTTGGACAGTGGAGAGTGTGGTCAGGAGCCACTGATATGATGTTATCAAGCTACAATGTTTAAGCTGCAGGGGGGAAACCAGCCCAGTTCAACCTTGTATTTTCCAAAATGTCTTTTGGCATCGTTGGTGAATCTTGCTCTGGAGATTTGGTCACAACCTACACCAGCATGTAATCACCTGTGTTCTGGGTTGTTGAGGTGGCACAAACATGGCCTGTATTGTAGCCTGTGTAACTCTCGATCTGCTGTTTCTGAAACACATCTTAGCAGGAAGACAAGGGCAGCTAACAGTAACCTGCTGTTAAGTTTGTGTTTCAGACAACAAGATCATCATCTAGTTCTTCCTGGTCTGTGTGCCAAATACCTCTCCAGGTACTAGCAGGAGGTACTGCAGAGTGTTTTTATTAACCAGGCTCTGGCAATGGTATTTGAGTCAGCCAAACTTGCCTTCTTGTTAACAGACCTAGTGATTTACACTGCTATGGCTCTCATAGCATGGAGCTGTGCTGTAGAATTTCTGTGCCCATTTTCCCATTGTAGGCATTATCTCACTATGGGTCAGGACCCACTGGTCCACTGTGTTAGAATTACAACTTACACTGAGCAGAGTATCATAAGCATTGCAGACCAGCATGTCAGTTCTTTTATACTTGGGTTTTATGCAGCAAAGGTTTTTTTGTGCAAAGGTTCATCAGCCTGTACCACTAGTGGGGCCACCGGTCTCTATATGAGAGGCATTGAGCTCAGCCCAAGGGCTTCTGCATCTGCCACTGCGCTCAGTTTGCATTCCCTGTTATTAGGTCACAGCTTCAGTGAGCTCTTAAACATGCACAGAGCTCTTTAATGGAACTGATCCATCATGGAAATACCCCAGTCACTTGTTTGGGCGAAATGGATAAGGCATCTGATCAGCTATGTCAGGTGGCGGATTCTCAGCCTTAATTCTAACCTGCATCTCATTCACTGCTGCTGCTGAGCCACAACCAACTCCCATCAGTGCTTTCAGCCCAAGTGTGCCTGAAGTTTAGCGAATTAAACAGAGCCACTGGAAGTAGAAGTCTGTATGTGAGGCAGCTGTACTATACTTCGTTTGAGCCTTCTCTTCTTTAGGCTGCTGTGTTACCACTAACAGCTGTTGCATTTGGCCAGGGTCTGTTTTCAGCTCCACTGCAATTCGCTCTTACATTTCCATGGAGGTTGAGCAGCCAAGCCTTCTACCCATTTCTGTTTCTGCTGCAACAACACAGGAAAGCAGCTTATTTTTGTATTGCTAGAGGGCTCTGCAGTAGTTTCTGCTGTGTGCTTCACTCCCTGTTGCAATATGCAGTATCAAAGGAAGGTAATAGGTAGTCAGCAGCATTTCCATAGTGTGAAAGGTGTTCCTCACATGTTGCCATCAGCATGATGCTGCAGTTAGAGCAAGAATGTGAAGGTGCTTGTCAAGCTGGTCCCAAATAATTTGAGCAAGTATCATATCCATCATCCAACTCCATTGGGCCTGGCATCCTGCCCTGATATGAGGCTGGAAAAAGTTCACGAAGTATGGTAAATTATCAAATCCTTGGCAAAACCAGTAAAAAGTGATATAACGTGGACCTTTTGTACTCTTCCCACATGGGTTGACGGTCACGAGGTGATGACTTTGCTATTGGTACTTGGACGGGAAACAGGAACATGGGAATAGTCCACTAGTTCAGAAGGAGAACACCTGACGGTTATGAACGAATGATTTTTACATATTTTGGTGATAGCAAACATTTCATTAACAAGAGATTTTGCCAGAATACACTAAAAGTGATTTTGGTCCCAACATTTTTTAAATTGCAAAACGTTATTCATGAACAAGACACAAAGCAAATTGGCATTAACAGAAAGTCATTGAAGTCCTGATTTTTTGCTAAAATACTGAGTGCATGAATACCCATATAATGCATGTTGATGCATGTAGAGTGGCCCTGTATGATTAAACCTTTGGATTTTTGCATGATTATGCCATTTCTTTTTTAAAAATCCTTAAAACAGCACCAATTAATGAAATAAACTCTAGTACAGTTTGGTTAGTGAAAATTACAATGTTAATATCAAGTAGTGTTTGCATGGTTGCATGCCACATTGCCCCCCAACCTCACAGTCCTCTTGGTGCTCCGATCTGGCTATCCTGCTTTCTTTTAGGTTCTTTTCTGCTTGTGTATTTAAATAGCACGTGGACTGGGCGTTGTGCCTTGTTCTCTCATTGTTTTTGCTGTTTCTTGCTCTTTCAAAGTTACATACCACAGCTCAGGTTTCATTGTCTGACTCATTGGTCACTTCTCAGTAAATTTTTTAAAATGTACATGTTGCTGCATTTTGTAAGCATATCAGTTTTTAAAATATGAAATCATATTTGTTGTGTAGTGTGTTATTTAGCAGAGATTTTTTATATTGTTGTTAATCTTACAAAAATCACCCCTTAGGCTGTATAAAATAGTATGGCCCATCCTCCAGTAATTTTCCACTCACTCCTCTGCATTCACTGTGTTCACTAAGGGGAGGGGCATAACTGTGCATCGCCTTGGTGCACAGGTTGACTGTGTTGCATTTTCCTGTGCGTGCCTTGATCTCTATATTAGTCTGTGGATTTTTTTTTACATGTTTATGGTGAATTAACATTCTTTTTTGATCGTTTCTTTCACAAACAGGGGGCACAAAGATAGATTTCTTAGCTAACATAAAATGACGTTGGGACAACTGGTTAGGCTTTCTCCAGCCATGCAACAGAGGTGTATAGCTTCAAAACCAATGTTGTTTAGACAGGGATTTTTAAACAGACCCTGCTGAGTTTAAGGTAAAGGCTATGCTAATACAGTACCCACACATTTTTCACTCCTGCCCAGCATGCTGGGTGGCTAAGGATCACAACACTTAATCATACTTTTGCTCTCTCAGTCCAGCTGTAGCTAGGATTAAATTAGAGCAAGACCCATTTTTATGAGCAAAGTTCAGCCCTTCTGGTCTTTGTTGCTATGTAAAGCTGTATGTCATTTAAGATTAAGATAGATCTGAAAGTGCCTTGTAGTCAAAAATAATCAAAGTAATGTCAATCCTATGTAACACTTGCTTCACAAATGTAGGCTTACTGAATCTATTTCAGAATATAGTGACAATAAAATATATTATGGTCTTAGTGGTACTTGATGATAGTCCCTTGATGCTAGTTATTCATGTTTTTGACAAATTTACTCTTTAGAAATAGATTACATTTGCACAATATTTGAGCTTTTACACATTTGAGGAGACACCTGCAGAACAAAAGTTTCTCAATATTGCACGCTTTTCCATAAAAATATGTATACTATTATATACACCATTAACGTCCAATATTTTGAAACCATCACAATATCAGTTATTGGTTATATTTCTCACTCAGTGAAACATGTTCTTCAGTTTTCTTATAGATTAAGGGTGATCTGATGAAAAACACAGATGAAAGACTTTTAAAAAATGTACTTCATCAGTCTTTTTATAGCCCAGGGCTTATGGGAGTCCAAAACTTGATTTTTTACAGCTATTCGAAATCATTCTGAAAATAATCAGGCTACTGCAGTTTTCTCCATGTGCAGTTGCTGCACATCAGGCGTGTCAGCTAAGCTGGTGGTGATTTTTTGTTACTGCAGGAAAGGCTGTATGACATGGGGGAGGGTGGTTTTAAAAGCATACTATTGCTTCGACAGTTTCCATTTTACCCAGAACATGAGCCTGCAAATGTATATATTACAATTAAAAACATTTGAAAAGTATCCAAAATCTTGTGGTTTTAAAATATTAGGTTTAACTTTTTTTGTGCTTTTTTTCTTCAGAATGAAAACCTTAATATAGTTCAGGTTATTCTATCAGGATGATTGTTATACTTATTAAAATATACCCACAGTATAAAAGGGATAAATCAATAAATACATGTAAAGCATGCTTCTCTAAGTGAAGGAGAAAAACTGAGGTGAACTGGTTTAAACGGGTATAGCAACAGAGCTTCCTGATTGGCCAACAACTGTGTAAATATTTAAAGGAAGAATTTTTAAAGGAAGGATTTTTCCTTCTCCTGCAGTCTTCTAGCTATTTCATTCTTTCATCGATACTGTGCTGTGGTCCTCTAATAGCCCTGGATAACATTCCAGGTGACTAGAGCAAAATGATCATATAGTGGGATCCTGCATTGCATTATCAAATTAATTGATAATATCAGCAAATAAACCATAAAATAACTAAAGATACTATTAATGTGGTTTATATAAAATAAGAGAACTGTCTGCAAGTAGCTCCAGTTTCATCAGTGTGTTTTGAAGTACCGTAACAGGATTGATTTTATGAATGCTTTATTCTTCCCCAGTTTTGTCTCTGTGATCCCAAACATCACTATGTGTATGTGATGAATATTTATAGATTAATTTATGTATATTTTAACATTATGGCCTACGTCTCAGTATTGTGTACACATTTAACCCAAATAGGTTAATGTACCAAACAGGACAGGGGGTGTTTAAGACAACACAGCCATCATGGTTAGAATTTTATTACATAATGCTCATGTGACCACTGCAGAGAGGACATTTTAGAGGATCTTGATTTGTAAACATTAGTTGTTTAGCAAAGGATAAGTATTTGGGATATATGATGTTGATTTGCCAAGGTTTTAAACGAATTAGAAACATCCGAAAGAGGAAAAGCTCAAATAAAGAGATTTGTCCTTCTGTGTGCAGCAATGTAAAGACAGAGCACGCAATAGACACGGTTCGATTTTTTTTTTAATTTTGTGTGCTACAGCACTGGAGCAGGCATGGCTTTGTGAAACAGTTCCTCTCCCACTGAGCCGAGCTGGTGGCCATTTTGTGTTACTGCAGAAAAGTGTGGAGTAAAATGTCTGCCTGGGAAGAGGGGAACTTCTCTTAGCAACATAATTTATGTGTAGCCTTCTATTGCATAAATCCTACACCAGGTTTCACACTGAAGGTGTTCTGCTGTTGACATCTTAGAATGAATTAACATTTAATCTTGTATAATAACAGATTGCTCCCAGTGATTTTTCTCAGTCACCCCCCCCCCCCCCCCCCTTTTTTTTTAACTGTATGTCGGTGTATGGATGTTCTTTTCCCTCTCCAGGACCAATACAGTGACTTATGTAGTGGACTACAATATGTGTAGTATATTTACTGTGAAGTTTTCACAGAAATTGTGACTGGTTATTTCCTATTTTTTGAAATAACCTTGGTGAGCCTTGTGCAAAGGTGAAAGCATTTTTTAGCGCAATCTATTTCCGATGTGGGTGAGAAATTATAAACAGTGGTTGTGGTGGTGCTTGTGATTTTGGAAAACAGGGGAGGGGGTACCTTGTCAATGCATGACAGCAGCATTCCTGACTAACCCTGCTTTCAGACTAGCAAATAACAAGTCGCTGATGTCACTCTCAGTTTGTCTGTTGTGGGCATGGCATGTCTATTTCAAGTAAGAAACAGTGGTAGCCAAAATGTATATAGCCTGCTGTGTAATTTATACATATCACTGTGGTAGTTGTGTTTTAGGATGTTTGAATATTTAAAAAGATTAAGACTTTGTTATGTTTTATTTCTATTTTTGTGCTAATTCAGACGAAAGTTAGAGAAGATTGGAGAATTGGGGGAGGGCATTGTACAACCTATTTCATTGGATTGGTCTAAGGAATTTGGTCAGTAGTTTAATTTTAGTACTATTCTAACAGGATAAGATTTTCAGACATACACAGATCACCCATAACATTAAATCCACTGACAGGTGAAGTGAATAACATTGATTATCTTGTTACAATGGCACCTGTCAAGGAGTGGGACATATTAGGCAGCAAGTGAGCAGTCAGTTCTCAAAGTTGATGTGTTGGAAGGAGGGAAAAAATCGGCAAGCGTAAGGATCTGAGCGACTTTGACAAGGGCCAAATTGTGATGGTTAGACAACTGGGTCAGAACATCTCCATAATGGCAGGTCTTTTGGGGTGTTCCCATTATGCAGTGGTAAGTACCTACCAAGAGTGGTCCAAGGAAGGACAACTGGTGGACCGGCGACAGGGTCATGGGCTCACTGATCTCACTCCACTGATCTCAATGGAGCGAAGGCTAGCCCATCTGGTCCGATCCCACAGAAGAGCTACTGTAGCACAAACTGCCGAAAAAGTTGATGCTGGCTATGATAGAAAAGTGTCAGAACACACAGTGCATCACAGCTTGCTGCGTATGGGGCTGCGTAGCCGCAGACTGGTCAGTGTGCCCTTGCTGACCCCTGTCCATCGCTGAAAGCGCCTGCAAATGGGCAAGTGAGCATCTGAACTGGACAATGGAGCAATGGAAGAAGGTGGCCTGGCCTGGCGTTTTCTTTTACATCATGTAGATGGCCGGGTGCGCGTGTGTCACTTACCTATGCCTGTAGGGAAGAAGGCAAGCCAGTGGAGGCAGTTGATGCACTGGGCAATGTTCTGCTGGGAAACCTTGGGTCTTGGCATTTATGTGGATGTTACTTTGAAACGTACTACCTAGCTAAACGTTGTTGCAGACCAATACACCCCTTCATGGCAGTTGTATTCCTTAATGGTAGTGGCCTCTTTCAGCAGAATAATGCACCCTGCCACACTGCAAAAATGGTTCAGGAATGGTCTGAGGAACATGACTAAAAGTTCAAGGTGTTGAATCGGCCCCCAGATTCCCCAGATCTCAATCCGATCGAGCATTTGTGGGATGTGCTGGACAAACAAGTCCGATCCATGGAGGCCCCATCTTGCAACTTACAGGACTTAAAGGATCTGCTGCTAACGTCTTGGTGCCAGATACCACAGCAGCACCTTCAGAGGTCTTGTGGAGTCCATGCCTTGATGTGTCAGCACTGTTTTGGTGGCACAAGGAGGATCTATACAATATTAGGCAGGTGGTTTTAATGTTTGCTGAATGTGTATGTCTGTTAAGTAATGTTGCCAGAAGATGTCTGCAGTAATTATAATACATTCACGCACAGATTATGTGATCTCTGTATAAATGACAGAGATGGGAGGGTCTTCATGATGTATGCTAGGTTGTCTCGCTGATCTGACAAGTAACTTTAAACGTTGTCTATATTTTATTGTTATGCAATTTAAACTCGGCAAATACTAGGTTTTGTTCTGGTTTATGATAGAAAAGAGCGCTTCCTGGAGTTTCCTTACACGGAATTAAAAGCAAAAGATATAGTGGAATCTTTGGATTCTAATTCTAATGGAAACATGTCAATTTTGATGAAACATATTACTTGAGATTATTTCTACTGGTCATTTTTTAGAAGGTACAATTAGATGTGTACACGCACACGCAGTCCATAAAAAATTTACTGACATGACTGATTCAGACGGGAATAGAATCCCAAAGATACTTCAGGAATAATTAAATTACCCCATTCCTCATATAAAACTAGTCCAATCCAAATAGGGCTTTTGTAACTTAGCAGGCTGATAACTTTTTTTTTTTTTTTTTTTTTAAATGAGGAAATCTCTGAAAATCATTGTCATTGTTGCAGGATTGAAATGCTTCTTTTGCTTTCTTGCTTGTTAATGTGAACACGGGTAAGGTCATAAGGGTTTTACATTTTTACTCCATAATCTTTGTTAGTTTACATGTCTTTCATTATGTATTCAGTTGTTTTATGGAATAGACTTTTTCAAAATATGTGTGCAATATTATACAACCATCTTTGTTAGAGGAAAGGGTTTTCTTGTTTTTTTATGTATGCTTATAACACAAATTTTGCACAGAGATATCTGTAAGTTATAATTGCATACAGTGTCAAAGCAGTTTAGCTCCACAATGGTCAGCTATGGTTGTCACCTTTTCTAGAAGAAAATGGTAGAGTCCAGCACTGCTGCCCATCCCCCACTCCACTTCATTTTCTCTCACAGTACTGTCAGGATCATGCTAAGCTAGAAAGACTGCTGTTCAAGCTTAATTGAATGTACACATTTCTCTTCTCCGCTGTTACTAAGAAACTGTACTGTTAATATTTAACAGATAAAACCCTGTTGTTTATTAGAGGAATGTAAACGGAGTGCTTGTTAGAATGTTGTGACAATAGGTTTAAAGTGTTTAGTCGTCAAAAACAAACAACACATGAAAGGAGCTGTGAAAACAGGAAACTACAAATAATAATTCAATCCATATAGAAATTTTGAATAATTTATATTAAGCTCATAGTCATGGCTTTGTGAAATCCTGTATGTAGTGTTAAAATGGTGTAGTCCATGCTAGTCTGTACTTTTCCACTCAGTTAGCTTTTTTTGTGTCTGTCCAGATGGTGGTTCACTCATTCCTATGTCCGAACCACATCCTTTCCCAAATGTTTTGAACTAGTTAGGTAAATTTGTTGTTTTATAGTTTATATATGTCTGAAAGCATGTTGAAGAATATCTGGTGCACTCTGGAAATCCCACAGTGTTGTGCAAAAAGGATAATGGAATAGCCTGGGGGATGAAGGACAGCCACAGTGAACTTTGCAGTTTGTAAAGTACAGGGGATAGGGAGCCAAGAGCTGTCTCATTGTGTACAAATAGGATAAGGTGAGGTTTTATGGGCATATATTTGGTACCCCTCTGGTATATGGCACATGGTACATTCCGAACATCATCACCCCTCCCCCGCTTATATTTTCCCTCTATTTTCTTTTGAAAAGAAAGCTGGCCTTCTTCTTTGAATCAAAATAGTGTCTATTGAGGACTTTCTATCAAAGGTCATGTCTCTCATTTGTCATATGTATTTATATATATCTTGCTTATTGTTGTCCACCTATAGGTAAAAGCTTGTATTAATTAAGTTACTCTAATATTACCTAGCTAAATCATACACAGGATAATTTTTAGCGTTAATGTCTTCTAATTCTAATTTTTGTTACTATGCACAATTCATGTCTAAATACTACTATCTAGTATTTAGCACAACACCATTTTATTGTTTTTCTTTAAAATATTAGATCAGCACTATAGTTTTTGAGGAGTTTTAAATCGCTTCTGGGTGTTTGGTTCGTACAGATTTTCTGTAGCTTACTATCTTGCTAAGTGGCTAGATACCTAGGCAAAATGTTCATGTACAGATCAAAGTACTTTTACATAGATTAACAGACTTCTTCACTGTTTACATGTTATTTGAAAAAAGTAGGAGTTGTGGTTTATTCTATACTCTCTAAGGTTATATTAAGTTGGTCACAACTTCAAAAATATTTGTAGTTGTTTAAATTAATGAAATATGTATAAGATGCTAAATTGAATAAAATCTACTCTGTAGAAGATCAGTAATCTACTCCAAACTTAGCGATGAACCAGCATGCTAAGTTAACTAGCTGTTGTAAGCGATAAATAAAATCCTGTTTGTTATGTGATTTTTTAAAATCAATGCAAATCAAGAATTGGGGCGTTTTCACACATGACTCGTTTGGAGCGGAACCTGGTGTGTTTTCTCCCTTGGTTTGGTTTGTTTAGATACATATGAACACAGCAATCACGCTCAGATCCGCACCAGAACAGTCAGTCCGAGACCACTTGAACGAGGTGGTCTCGGCCTGATTGCAAACGAACTCTGGAGCGGTTCGCTTGTGGTGAGAAAACAATCCGAACCAGCAGACCAACGAACCAACTTGTATAGCAATGCATGATGGGAACTGCTTTATGTAAATAGCATGTTTGTTTTGCTAATGGCTCGCAACATGAATCGCAGTTTAACCTGGACCAAAGATGAGGTAAAATGCCTCATTGGAATTTGGTCCGACGAAAATATTTCTGAACATCTTTCAAAAACGCATTAAAACACTGAGGTCTACAAGGTGTTTAGTGAGCATCTCAAGGAGATGGGCTTTTCTCGCTCCGTGAAACATTGATTCCCGCTCAGACTGATAAATTATAATAATTGCTATTTATCCAACTTGATAGACCTCTGTGAGCGGAACCCCGAGACATAAACAGGAGCACTCTGACCAATGAGAGGACAGTTTACTCACATGTGACTTGCATAAACACATTTTGGTACACTTTGAAATCTTGCCTTGTGAAAGCGAACCCATCCAAGGACAAAACCTAACATTGTAACAATTTACGTCCAAGTTTCGGAACAAAGCACAGATCTACAGATCTGAAAACGCCCTTAGATACCAAAATCCCACTGAGGTACTGAAAGACAACTTTGCAAATTCGCATAAGCAGGATTAGCCATTATAGCTTTTCTTGTGTCTTCTTTTGTATAAAATCCAGCAGAACTGTGAGATTGGGCTGATTTTAAAGCATATGAAAGAGTGTGCAAAAAGAGAATGACTGCTGAAAAATGAAAACCTCACCAGTGTGTTCCTGCTATGTGGAACGCTATAAAGATAGAGCAAGTGCTAATTGTTCAGATTTTTCCCCACCTCACATTGCAGTGCTGCAACAGGCATGGTTTCATGGAACAGTCCCTCTCTCGTCGTGCCAATCTGGTGGCCATTTTGAGTTACTGCAGGAAAATGTGGCGCAAAATGTCTGCTGGGGGAAGGGAGCTTCTCTCAATTATTGAGTAAAAGAAATGGAAAAAAAATAGCTATGTGATTCAGGGAGTTCATGTGTTAATATCAAGCAATTTAGTTTTAATTTTTCTCATAGTCAAGAGCATGATGATTAATTCATGGTTTGTGTTAGCTCTGACACATTTTCAAAGGCAAAAAAAAAAAACGATAATAAATTACTAATTAAGGAGAGCACCTGGAGCCTGTTTGCACCATGTGATTTAAAAGCTGTAGGTCAAAGGGTTTTAAAAATCATCTGAAATTCTTTGTTTCTTGGTTAATCTGAATGTGTAGAGGAAAAAAAAAAAAAAAACCTCCCAGGAGACAGGTTCTGTCCTTAGCAACACGCAGAAATGATGGTTCATTTTTCTTGTGAGTTTAATAAGTAGCATATGGTACTAATATTTATATTTTTTCCCCACAGGTGTCTGTCATCACACACTGTGATCGTCTTTTCTTGATCAGTGCTAAAAATTCGCAGAGCAAATCAGCTCGTGGTGAGTCTTATTTTTATGTACAGAATTATCCTCTTTCTTATGCTTTGCACTGCCCATATCCACCTAATCCAAACTACTAAAATCAAACAATATGTCACATTTATTATTTTGGAACATACAAGCGGTGTCGCGCACTTGTTTATCAATCACTAGTGACCTGTATAATATAGGGGTATCATTTATGACCTGTCAGATGCAACACCAGAATGCAGATCCTGTAGTCTATAATGAAATTCAAATGATAATCATGTCCATATCAATAAAAAAGTTCAGTAGTGTATGAGGGTACTATTAGGCAGGTGTTATTAGCTTGCTCATGATCATTTGTTTTTGCACAAAACACATTAGGCAGACATATGGAGTTGCTGTTTGCTGATTATCTAGGATTAAATAAAGCAATGGAGGGTTAGGGAACTGGTAAACTGGAGATTAAATAATTCATATGAATACTTCAAAACTTGTAATATCTGCAAATACACTGAACGAACCAATAATGAACAAATGTCGAAACGCAGGTCGTTTTAAATTGCTTGTTTTAGGGAGTCACAACATTAGGCATACCTAATTTAAAAAAAAAAATGCTAGAAACTGAAATATAGAGTAGAGATGTTGAAAGATGAAAAACACTATGATAAGTTTAGACAGATCTAGAACCAGCAACTGTTCTTATTATTTTCATGAAGGACAGGTTGCCAGGAATCTTTATTTTTATCTGGTGGTAAATAAAGGAAACAAAAAACTGGGGTCATGTATGCAGTCTGATGTGACTGCAAAAGTGTTTGTGGTTGCCTGTGATACAATGAACAGAAAAGTGAACCTTAAAGTGCTATTTTTTTTTAAAAAACAGTTAAATTGTGTAACATGAATACTGATATAGATATATCAACAGCCAATTAAAAGCATAACATGTGAACCATAAAGTGGTAAAGTCCGTTCAGACATACTGATTTTTTTAAATTTATTTTATGAACTTAATTTTGTTTCATCTACATGATGTGAGGCCTCGCACCAAAATAAAGCAAACTAAAAGTCAAAATACATACTTCACATAGAGGTATCAGCTGTATGATTATGTTCATGTATTATTTAACAGGGTAATTAATTGATCACTTGAATTTAAGTATCCACCCCCCACCCCCATTCCTTAAACGTGCATGCTGTAGTACCAGCTTCCTTCTCACTCCCTCCTTCCCTGTAGGCACATGATCACTAGTGAAGCTTGCATGTTTTCCTTTCAAACGGGTGATCGCCTGTTTTTGAGAACAGCGGTATAAGGTCAACGCCCTGCTCGTCATTTACTCTTTCAAAACATGACCTATACCCCCATGACACGCTGTCGAATTATCCTGGTGCTGAACAAACTTCAGAATGCTAAATATAACAAGTGAAATGACCGAGACTGAATTCAGTCGTGGTAGTTGTCTTACAAGTTGGTTAAGGGTTGGTGGCATTTTGCAAGAATCTGCAAGGAGTGCTGTAGCAATTTGGCTAGCATCCTGCAACTGTTAGACATTCTTTCTTGCTGTTAGCCTGTGCAAGGACATAAGCCAACAACCACTGGGTCAGATCGTTGAGACTCAGTCACTATGATAATCAAGGTACCGACCACATCTTTAAAGAAAATCAGGCAAACCCATCTTGCTGGTTACTAAATCCTGACAGTGGAATCTTTCCATTGGTTTTGGTATGTTGCATTGTTTTATATTCTAAATGAGGATCAGCTGTGTATCTTTGAAACAGATGCATCCCTAGATAAATTAGGTATTGTATTCTAAAAGGCAAGCAGAGCTTTTTTCAGCTCTATCCTAATAGAACGAACATATACATTTATAAAACCAAACTGAGTCAGTCTCCTGGGTCTGACATAAATGTGGTAACTGAAGAGTTAAGATTCTATGCTTATGGGCTTCTGAGGGCCACCAGAAAAGCTTTGGCCCTATCATCAGGAGATTGTGAGTTTGAATCCCGACAATGCCACAGCTGGCAGGTATCTAGGAGGAAGTAGCTGTCTTGTGTCTTGGTTGGCAGCTGTCATGTGACAGGGGAGCGCTAACTAGTGAGGGGGAGCTGGGAAATGACAATTGTGAGAGAATGGATGTAAAAAGAAAAAGATTCAGTACTTCTAACTTTAAGGTTGTGTGCTGAAATCCCAGATTTGCTAGTGAACCAGTGTGGAATTTTTTTTTTTCCAGTAGCCTCAAGTTGGGGCATGTGAAAAATGAAATGATTACTTAAAAACAAGTCAGAAGGATGTGGTGTACAGGAATGGGAAGTACGCTAAAGGTGGATCAGCAGAACTGTCAATCAGTCAACATCAGATGTGTGAGACCTAATTGTGTTCTCCATCTGTGGTGAAACACATACGAGTGTTTTACTGGAATTCAAGAAACACTAGACTGAAGCACTGAACCCAAGGCACTTGTGTTTGATTACACAGGAACAGCAGGGACATTTTCATGCTTGTTCATCCCTTGCCCATTACATTACATCCTTACATGTAACTCGACAGAAGACAATGTTTTGGGATCAGATGGTGAAACTCTCAAACTGACGAGAGTTCTCGCTCGAGCAAAGAGAGCCCAACCTCGAATGATGAACGGAAGGATAAACGAATGTAAATTTTAAAAGCAAAAGTGAGACTTGATATAAACTACAGCATGGAAGTACTCGATTTAAGGCATTGGTAACTTTTTAAAAAAATTTCTTTTTAATTTATTTTTCTTTTAGAGAAACGGTCAGAAACTGCAGTTGTAAAAATCAGAGCATTGGGAGTGCCTGCAATTTCTTGCCTGCTTGTCCTCATTCACATTCAGTGAGCAAGTGCCAAGGCTCTTGCTAAGCTGGTGGCCATTTTGTGTTACTGCACTGTCAATCTGCTTGTATGAAATGGTCGAATGTAGGAGGGGCTTTTAAAGGAACCTCATCCTAAATGTGCCACATTGTTTGCTTCTGCATTCTGCACAAAATAATCTGCTGCTTTTGTTAAGTTCATGGATGCTTCAGGTTGAAGTGTGTTGCATTTTTTTTTTTTTTTTGTTCTCTTTAGAAATATTTTTGTATCAACAAACGAAATTTACTTGGCAGACAGTGCTTGACAGTTTGTGTTGAATCTAATTAATTTACTGAATCTAGCCTATATATTTGATTCAGGTTATCAAATTTTTACATTTTTAATTACACAGCATCTAATTACAGACTCTGTTAAAGTATTTACTCATTTATTCTCTATTTAAGGGTGTATTTAATTTATTGAAAAGATTCTTTGAAGAAAAATGTCTTTCCCTGACTCTTCAATATGTTTTCTTCAGTTCAGTGATTTTGGAATAGGAGGATATCGAGGAAAGGGCATTTGTTGGGGGAGGGTTTTGTGTTTATAGCAGAACAAGTCTCTGCTGGTTCAAACTGGTTTCTGCTGCATGCCTCTGATTGGCCAGCGTTGTTTATCTTTTTTCCTAACTCCACTGTTTGCTAAAGTAATCCTATACGAATATGAATCCAAGTATGTTTTACTTTCACACGGCTTGGTATTTTAAGCTTACTGCCTCACTAAGGTCTAGTGCTGTATGAGTGCTATAGTACCTCACTGTGCACTCCATTATAGACTTGTGGACATTTGTGCGCTCAGCATGGGGTGCACATTTATTTTTCATGTATTTTTAAAGTCTTACTTTGTGACGTCTGCTATAGATTGCTTGCAGAATTTTGAGAATGTCTCACTCCCAATGTTTGATATATACTGTTGTGTGTGTGTGTGTGTCAGGGAAGGAGTGTGGTAACCATGATGTATAAAATTAATAACATGCTAACAGTCTTTTCAAACCGGAGACTTGATCTACTGGTGAATTGTTTTTTCTCATAGTGAAGAACAGGCTACATTGAATACGTGTGTTAATATTATATTTTAATATGGGTAAGAAAAGGGGTATACAGGCACCCCCCAGTACTGGTAACATTTGGTATAGCCCTGTACCCTGTATAGCCTTCTTACTTTCCCTTCTTCAACCGACCTTTTCATCTCTCCAAACACACCCATGGCTAATTTAGTGCTACTGAAATCCATTCTTACAATTGTAATGCTAACCATTGAATACCATTCATTGTTACTAATTCTGCATTTAAAAAAAATTATCAGGACTATACAAGATGCACACAATTAACTCTGTTCGTGGACAAGAATATAAAAAAGTATCAAGAATCGGATCAGGTTTTGTTCTGTTGCACTGAGCACTAATATAACATGCACACATGTTACGTTTTGTTGGGAACCCCTGCTCTAGAATTTGGGTGACTCGGCAGATTACAGACAGTCTCTCAGAATTTATAGCAGATTGAGTGAGTGTGAGTGAGTGAAGTGACGTGTGGCCAAGTATGGTGACCCATACTCGGAATTTGTGCTCTGCATTTAACCCATCCAA
>CM075028.1:10674495-10685136 GCA_037576675.1 Pangasius sanitwongsei
CTCAGTCGTGGTATTGAGGGTGGCAGAGAGCGCTGGTCATTCACTCCCCCCACCTACAATCCCTGCCGGACCCGAGATTCGAACCCACGACCTTCAGGTTACAAGTCTGACTCTCGGACCATTAGGCCACGACTGCCCCAATAACTTGCCCGGGATGTAGAATGATTTATTTATTTGTGGATACCTTTTCATTTCCTGCGTCTTGTATCTTGATTGCATCCTGAAAAGATTTCACCCTGTGTATGACCCACATGCATTTTTTTCCTGTAGTCAAATGCATCTCTGAACTGCCATACCGAAATCTTATAGCTATATTGCATGTTCATATACAAATCAGCTCACTACATACCAACACCAACTTCTAGTGTACTTTGTTTTATAAATAAAATGGTCACTGCCTCATAAATTGTGCGGTTTTGAAATCTAACTAACATTTTAAAAGTGCCAACATTTACAGAGAATATCTGATGCCTGTCAGGACGGGGATTTTAAATGTGGCTTAGAGAGACCGATGCTTTGACATTTGTATAACATGTGGCTAAAATGCGTCTCAGACCTCCGGATTTTAAATCTGTTGCATGTGTCTTGGGTGCATTTACACATTAATTTTTATGCGCATAGTCCCTATCCCTGATACTCAAGATGCATGAAATGACTAAGTGTAAACCTGTCATATAAGCAATGGTATAAAGCTGATGCCTCTTGAGATCAAGAGTCACAAAACTTAAGCTGACTTTGAATCTTAATGGAATTTGATGCCCTTTCATATTTCATGCTAATATGAAATAAAATAATCTGATTCCCCTCTGCCTAGTTATGATCAACAGTCCCAAATGAGGAAATTTTGTGTTTACTATATTGCTACATTTGTTTAACTGTTTGTAAGGGGCTGCTTCCTCCTGCTATTTTGAGGGACAAAAGCTTTCTTGGCGATGGAGACTGACTATTGCAGAGAGACAAATGTCCCTACTTGGCACCTGAAGGTGCTGAATTTCGCTTATTGTGGAAAGTGTAATGGAGGATTTAAATATAACCCATGAACTGATCCATGCTTATGTGATCCTGATTTCACCATGTTTTGAATGAGACCGAGTTGTTATGAAATGAATTTCCATTGTTGAATCACAAAATGGATCATGGTTTCTCTTTGAATTCCTGTACTTGTATACTGAATATAACAGTGTGAACACATGCTGGATTTACACAAAACAGAGGAGAAACGAACTTCGTTTGTCTTCTTGGTTTCTTAGATCTACAGCCTGCCAGCTCTCAAGGACATGTGGTACTCACACCAAGTGAGGTTTCTCATTATTCCTTCTACTTTTAAAAAATCTTTCAAACACTGAGGCCTCTGTCTTCTATTAGAAGAATTCGGTAAAAACGGAATAGTCGTTTGCTTACCAGACACGATAATCAACATTTTTTCTTTACTGAGTATGTGAAAGTGGTAAGTAGTGTTATGATTTTCTACATGCTTCATGGTAATAAAGCTCACAGGCTTATGATTTAGAGGGCTTGATTTTTGTAATTTAAGCATATACAGTCTTCAAGTTATTAAACAGATGGCTTTGTCTTGCTCCCTCTTGTGTTGAGTCAGAGTTGCCCATCCTGTCACCCCTCTACTTTGTGAAAATGGTATGGTCTGGGACTAGCAGTAATTTTCCATCCTGTTTGCTCAGTGCTGCAGTGGGGGAGGGGATAGTGTTTGTCTTTTTCATGGATTTTGTTCTTTTTTTTTTTTTTTTTTTTTTTTTTTTTCTAATTTAAATTAGAAATATTTCTTTCGGATGTTCACATCTTGCCCCAAACATTTAAATAGCATTTTAAAATGTGTATTTATTTATTTTTATTTCTGAGGTATCAAAGATTTGCCATGTGAAGACAAATCTTACATACAGAACAACTATCCAGATTATGACTGTTTATCTGGTCATTGTGATTGTGAGTAGTGTTCCTACACTGTGCTCTGGTGTTGCTGGGAAGATCACAAAGAATATGCTCCACCCCTCTGCGCACGTGGTACAGTCCCAGCTGAACTTCTCTCCCTCACTCTGTCTCGCCTATATATAGGGTGAGCAAGAGGAAGGCTAGTTGCACTCGCATTCTTGTTCATGGCCTACGTCTGAAGCTCACAGGTTTACATAACATTTTTTTTCATATTTCTTGTCATACAGGATCTCTCTTGTTCGCTTTTATGGCACTACTATAATTTGGTGAAAAATCTTTTTCAGCAGTGTTTAGTATATTTTCTGTAGTTTTCTATTCTGCGTGTCTTATGTTCGATGCCGCGAAGCAGTTAGCATGAAAGCAGTGTAGCAAACTTGGTACGGTTTGGATTGTCGTCTTGGTTTCTTTAAAAAAAAAAAAAATTCTCTTGCATTTCTTTTCGGGCTGTCATGTTTTCTTAATCTGAGGCAAATTTCAGTCTCTTGTGTTCAACATTGTGTGTGTTTTAATACTTCTGTTTATGAAAATGGTATGCGCTGTGGGTACGTTGATGCTGGCGTTGGACAGTGGCTTACTGTCCTTAAGGTTGAGTATTCTTTGGAAACGTTTTTTTTTTTTAAAAAGAATTCAGACTCGTATTGTGAGCTGTAATTTTATGAATTAGCCTGTTTTGGTTTACGGATGTGTTTGTTTACGTTGCAAAATGTTCATTTCGAATGTATTGCGCTTCTGAAGTGGCAACTTCATTTACTTCAGATTAGGGCAGTGCGGTTGTTAGCAACAACAGGCAGTGGTGTTGCTGCACAACACCCTAAAGCACATGGTAGTGTCCTAGCTGTGCACCCCTCCCCCTCCTCTTTCTCTGACTCTGTCTTGCTCTTTTGCTCTTGTCTACATGGTGTTTGCTCTTTGGACCGAGAGGCTATGCTCCCTTCCTTGCTCACATTCTTTCTCTCGGCAACTAATGTGCGAAAAGCTACCGACTCTTTCGACAATCCTTATTTTGTACTCGGCCTATACTTGCATTATTATTACTTTGTCCAATTTTTTTTTTTTTTTTGCACAAAATTTATGAATGATTATTATGATGTGTGTATAATCTTTCAGTTTTTGTGACAGCACAGTGGTTGTTAAATTAAGTCATTAGCTGTGTGTGATTCACACCTATGAAATCATAAAACTTGCTGTTGAAGCAATAACAAAATAAAGATTTAAATGTATCTATAGAAAAACATGTTCCAGAAATGAGGCACCAGTAAAACAACCAAAAAAGATTTACTGAAGCTCAGACCTAGTTCTAGACTGTTCAGGTGTCTTTAAGCCTATCAACTAAATTAGAAAAGAGAATTGCATTTTTACTCTATTCTTTTAAACAGTTTTGTTTAATGGGCATAATATTGTGCAGAAATTGGGTGTGTCAGTAACCTACTCTTTAATAATATCAACCAAATAGACAGGATAAACTACAGGTAAATATCTCACCCAGCTAAACTGGTTGTCTTCCTCCTCAATACGTTATTGAACATTAACGCTTAAGACTACAGTTTTTAGTGGTTTGTACCACTTCTGCTGACTGTGGTGTGTGTAACAACTGAGATTTTTGGTTAAAAATGGGAAAGTCAGCCACACATTTAGGTGACCCAGACATACACTGGGTACACCAATGGTACACCAATATTTGGAAGTCTGGAGATGTATTTTCTCTTCAGTGTCTATGGGAAGCTATTTCTGGGGTGCTTGTCACCACAGAAATCTGGTGATGAACACATTGTGGCTTTCATCTGGAGTTACTTTTGACTTTGGTCATCTCTGCCTTGATTTGATTGACTTATTTGGCTGGGAAACCTGAAGATGAGGCTCAAAGAAGAGTGATTACGATTGGAACACCCCTGGCTGTTGCTGGGGTGAACTTGCTCCCCTTATTGCTTATGGAAGAAATACTTTATTTTCCAAAGGAAAACCTGTGAAGTCCTGAGAAAAATCAAGTTCTCAGTAGATGCTATCACATCACATTAAGCTGGAATCAGTATAACCAGTAAAATCTTCTATTGAGAACGCCATTACCAAACTGGAGAATATGCACACCAGTGGTGGCTACATGTCTGAACCATGGGTTTGCGGCCTTCAAAGAATTTCCAAGTGCAGATGTGATCATGGTACACGCCTGCAGCCAAAACAAAATGTGCTGATGTCGGTAAGCTTGAACATGGCTGCAGCTATGAGGTCTCTGAACTTGACTCACATGAGCTCTGCAGTTGACAGAGTTCATTCAAGACCTGCTTCAAACAGCCACAGTAACTATGTATCAACTACGGTCATAGTTGATGATTACACTTAATGATCAGCTTACTTCATGGTTTCCTCAAAAAAGCCACCAAATGTTTGCCAGCAGTAGCATGATACATGCTAACAAAGGCAAAGTAGTTTTTAAGACATATTAAATATTCTTCCTTTCTTGGCCTTGAGATGAAACTAACGAATGTTTCCGCACATCTGGGTCACATGCTTTATGCTGATTTGTAGATCTGATTCATAGATCATAAATCTGTGGTTTGTGCAGGCAGCAACACTGTAGGGGAAGGGTCAATGCCTTGTTTCATGGAAGGAAAAGAGACCCGTATTTAAGATAACTTTGACTTCTTCTCAAGCTGTGGTTTCAGCATATGGAATTTTAATCATTTCACTGAGAGTCCTGGGATTAAAAGACAAACTCTGCTTCATTTTAAGTTGTCTTCATTATTGCTTCCGCTTTCCCATCTCCCTTTTTGCTCACACACCTTTTGGTATCTGGTTAAAACAAGGGTCTCTCATTTCTTGTTCTCTACCACTTTACCAGTCATGATATTTTCATAACATGGAATTCTTTGTTTTTATTGCTTGTGATCTTACTGCAATGTCTTAATTGAGCAACTGCCTGGGATCAGGAGCATGTAAAGTGGGATTCTGGTTACTTCACAAGTTACGTTACAATATCTGCATTGTCAGTCAGCATAATGCTGTCACTGGATCAAAATATCAAATCAAAGTTTCAAGCCAGTATTGACTTTGAGACTATGCTCCATGTCAAATTGATACAGCCCCAAGTTTGATCTGTACAATTTAAATAATGGCACACACATTTCTTTTCAAATTTTACTTTAACATCTTGAAAAGCAATATCAGCAATTACTTTAGCTAGTCAAAGCTACAGCGCTTAAAAATTGTCTGTAAACAAGCATTATTTATTGTTTGTAATATTAAAATGCTTAAATATTTAACACTTTCCTTTTGTTTTTAAAAAGGCCTTTTTGAATAAACTAACTGAAATTCCATCTACTTTATCACTTGGATGTCTATAAATCTAGAAGTAAGAAGTTTATGGAGGTGCAGAAATTCATTGACACAGAGAGATATCTCCTAATTAAACTAAACATGTTTTGTCATGCATGAGTGACATTGTTTCCTCTAGTTTTGCCTGAAAATTAGATACGTGGTTTTGAATTACAGAAGGCTTCTCTCATGGTTTCAGTAAATGCTGCATTGACAATTAAAATTACCATCTTTTTTTAAAAAACTTTTTATCCAGCTGTATGTTTTTACAGCACTGAAGTTAGTTTTATGCCTTTAGCATGGTGCTTACATTATTGTTTTACTATTTATTCAGTTGGCAGATGATTCAACGTCACTTTCAAGTGTGGGAGATGGTGTTTTCTGGTTCTTCGGTGCCTTACTCAGGAGATTCTCAGGTGAATTGGATTAAGTTAGTGAAATCCAGTATTTGGGGATGAGTACCTGCATTCCTGAAATGTAACATTTTACAGACTGCATCGGAAGAACAGAAAAGTCTAAAAGGCGTTTTGCAAACTGTTTGGACATTTGTTATGGTCATGCTCTTCATGGTTTCATATTAGTTGCCTTTTCTATAGAGCATGTGCTAATGAGACGCGCACATGCCATAAAGAGGTTATCTTGCAATACTGGAATTACAAACTTCTCTTGTCACTTTCCCTTGGTATTTTCATTAGCATAAGCCAGACACTTGGCCACAATTCCAAAATGGGTATTATTAATGTCTGTCTGGATTATGTCATAACCACAGACATAAGTGAAATTAGCTAGTTTAAGGATTTAGTAATCATAACCAACACTCGAAACTTTACATTTTATGCTTGGGGGGGAATACAGGAAAATCACATGAATATTCCACGTGTTCTGGAAACTTCAGTGGGAAATCTGAGTGTTACAGATTGCAGATATAGATACAGCCACATGGAATCACTGGCTGGAGTGAGCGAAGAACACACACACTGAAGCCCTACATCTAAACCACAGGCTTACTTGTGTTGACAATCCTGCAGGCTCTGACGAATTTAGGCTAAAGTTATGAGATCTGCTTCAGAAAAGCACTTGGGGAAAAAATAGCAGGAGGTGTATCTCGCAGTTCATGGTATGCCACACTTTTTATTTCAATAATGTGTAAACCTAGGCAAAAAATGATGAGTGTTTCAAAGTACCAAAGTCGTTTTCTTGGAGGTTTTCAAATGGTTGGATTGTATAGAACAAATTTTGTCATGCTCCCTCTAATGTCGGGACAGAGCTGTGCAGCTCCACAGCTGTGTCCTTGGTAAAAGTGGTACGATCCGTGCGTAGCTGTAATTTTTCACTCTCTTTGTGCAGCAGTGGAGGAGGGGATTTATTTCAACCTTTCACCATGTGAAACAGCTAGAGACTTTTTAATGTATGTAATATTTTACAATTATACATATCATGTGAAGCTTATACTGGATCAGAGGAAGCACTTTTCCAGTTTTCTGGTGCCAGCAGATCCAGTGCTTTGTGCGTTGTGTATAACTACTGAGTGAGAATTAAAGTTCTGATTTCTACCATGAAACCAGCATAATTATGATGAGCTTGTTTTGTCTAGTTACTCATGGCCTCAGAATTTTAGCATGCCTGTCAGCATTTGGCTCTCTTACATCTGTCAGACTTCACCTTTGGCACCACAGGAAAAGCTTGTAGCAGTGATTTGCTCTGCTTCTTCTGTAAAGTCACTAGATCTGGGGTTGTATACATATAGAAATTTGTCCTTAGTCGTTTGTGCCCAAATTATTTAAAAGTACCTTTAAGATGGTGATCGCATGTTTACCAGGCAGTATTGATTTGCTGTACCATAACAGACTTGGCACAGCTAGTTAGTAGCACAGTTTTGCTCTCTGATTTTTGTGATTTTAATTATCAATTGCAGACTGCAAGCTTATAGTTTAAGACCTCACTGGAAGAACTATAATATAAGCTATATTTCTGTCATGCTCCCTCTTGTGTGGAGACAGAGCTGCACAGCTAAACACCCCTCTTTTTGAAAATGGTACGATCTGAGCCTAGCTGTAAATTTCCACTCTCTTTGTGCAGAAGTGGGGGAGGGGATTGATTTCAAGCTTTTACCATGTGATTTTTGACTATTTTGCTTAATGATTTTTTACACAGCTCTATACCAAGATGTACTTTTTCTTTTGTTCTCCTGAATATTTTTTATATATAGGACCTAGTTTAATTTGTGTGTTGGTATGTTTTACCTGGTTTACAATGTTGTAGCTTACGCTGTGTTGATCTTAACACCACACGCTGTAGGAATGGTAACACCTGAACACAATGTGCTACATCCAGGAGCATGTGGTGTTGGTTGCTTGGCTAGTCCTCCTGCCCCTCTGGTTCTCTGTCGTGTGTGTGTGTGTGTGTGTGTGTGTGTGTGTGTGTGTGTGTGTTTGAGCTCTTCAGGGCTGATACGTTAACTCACTCGTGCGTATTGCTTGCGTTGCTGATTGGGGCAAGCTACTGAGTGAGAATTAACAGGTGTATCTTTTGAATTTTTGTTGCTTTACTTGACTGAATATTTTGCGTAAGTGGAAATTCAATTTAAAGATATTAGATTTTAGCGTCATAATTGCTGTGATTGTGACAGTTTTTACAGATCTGGACATTGTGCTACTAGCACGGAAGTGGCATAATTTGACGTGTTAGCTTGTTTAGGCTGGTCAATTATATGGGACATTGGGGTGAATCAAACATTTCCATTGTTAAGGGGGGGAAAAACCTTGATGTTGCAATGATTTTGTTTTGCTTTTTTTTATGTGAGATCATGAAGTCTGGGGTTATTTTTTTTTTCTACATACTTTTTCATCCAGATTTGTTGAGGGTATTCTCAATATGGTGTTCGCATGTTAATGAGAGTCCTAATATGAAATTAGCTAATGCATGCTCAGAAGATTGCTTGCAGTCACCAAATGACACTATGAATTAATTTGCATGTTCACTGACGTATCATGATCATTTCTCTATAAAAACATGTTAAATGGAAAAAGGCAGACTTTCTGGAGACTTGAATAGAGTATTATCAGAATAGAAAATGGCAGATTGAGCTTTTTTTTTTTTTTTTTTAAACATATAATCTTCTGTCTCAACTCCTGTGTTGGTGTGATGTGAGCTGGAAAGCTCAATTTTGGTGATTAACGAATTATTTATTACAAGCGATAAATTTATAATCTGAAAAGGAAATTGTCATGCTCCCTCTTGTGTTGGTACAGCGCAGCTCAGCAGAACACCCCTCTGCTTTGTGAAAGTGGTACAGACTGTGCCTGGCTGTAATTTTCCACTCTGTACAGAAGTGGGGGAGGGGATGGAGTTCTGCTTTTCACCATCTTGTCATGGATTACTGATTACAATTTCTGTTTAGACATTTTTGTTATGCATTCTTGAAAGTTTGTCTGAAGGTTCATTGAGTTTTGGCATGTTTTATCTGGTACCATGTGTTTGCACTGTAATTGTGATGTCACTACATGGTGTGGTGTTAATGGTCACACCTGAACACGGTCCGCTCCACCCAGTGACATGGTGTTTTAGTTCCCATCCCCTGCTGGGTCTCTCGCTTGTGTCTGTATATATTGGGAGCTCTTCAGTTGTGACTTTCGCTCACTACGCTGTGCGCAGCTGATGAGTGATTAACAAATGTTTTTCAGATTTGTTTTCTTGCTTCTCCTGTTTGAAATTTTGAGTATGAACTCGCCTTATCTGCTTGTTTTGGCTGGTCAGTCACAGTTACTTCCAGAAAAAAGTGGCAGTCCTCCACATGAGGGGAGTCTTAATGTGCTGTGCCATAACACCATACACATGGGATAAACAGGCAGCTACATAGTTGGAAAGACATGTTCTTTAGCATTTTCTGTAGTTACTCACTACAAACTAGGGGCCATTTCTGTCAAGCTCCCTCTTGTGTTGAGGCAGAGCAGAACACCCCTCTCCATTGTGAAAGTGGTATGATCCATGCTTAGCTGTAATTTTCCACTCTCTTTGTGGATCAGTGGGGGAGGGGATCCATTTCAACCTGGCCTTTTAAACTATTTTTCATGTTGCATATAATAATTTACTCAGATCTTAAGACTTGTTTGCCTAGTACTTTTGAATGTATGGTCTTGTTTCTATAGAACACTGACTTTTTTTTTTTTTTTTTTTTTTTTTTTTTTTTTTTTAAATAAAAAAAAAAAATTGTGGTGAATTTTCCCTGCAGTGGTGTACCTTGTGTTGTATTTGTGCTGTAACTGCTGGTGTTCCCTCAACACTGTTCAAGTCTAAACATTAACACCACACTATTTGCTCCACCCAGTAACATGGTGTTTGCTTGTTTAGACCCGCCCTGCCCCAGAGGTGTGTGTGTGAGTGAGAATCCTATCCCATTACCTTGTGTATTACTTCTTTCTGATTGTTTGTTGCCTTATTGACTGATTTCTGGCCCTGTTTTGTTGGTGGTTGTCGTACACAATTTTTTTTTGTTAACAACTTTTGGATTAGACATGTCACTCTGCTAGGACAAAACCATCACAACTTCTGCGAGATCCCAACATCTGAAACTTGTTCTGTGTCGTGTTACTCAAATTGTTTAACGGTGGCTTATGATGGTGTTTGCACTTTCCCCAGTGAGTCTTGATGTGCTGTACCATGATAAACTCAGAACACACACAGGGTATTTACGTTGTTTGTCATTATTTGGGGGCATTTTTGTGATTAATCTCTTAATTAGAAACTATGACCCTGTAGTCTAGATTTTTGTCATGCTCCCTCTCATGTTGAGGTGGAGTTCACGCAGTTGAACACCCCTCTTCTTTGTGAATGTGGTACAATCCAGGTGTAGCTGTAATTTTCCACTGTCTGAGTAGCAGTGGGGGAAGGGATCCATTTTACCATGATGGTTTTGAATAACATTTTTGTTGTTGTTGTATATGAAATAGTAGGACATCCCTTGGCTCCACCCAGAAAGTGTGGTTGCTTGTTTAGTTCCCCACCCCCAGTGGTTCTCGTGTGTGTGAGCTATTCAGGTCTGACGGAAGTTAGCTTGCTACCTTGTGCACGCAGTATTTATACAGCTGATCGTAACTACAAAGTGAGAATTAACAAAGGTTATTTTTTATTATTTCCTAACATGTTTCTCTATGGCTTCTATTCTTACTGTTTTAAATAAATTGATGTAGAAAAATATTTGTGTGGCGATAGTTTGATAGGGGTACATGTATCACATACCGTCAGGTCCAGAAGTATTTGGACAATGACAGAATTTTTGTGATTTTTGCCTTTATATGCCACCATAATGGAAATGAAACAATCAAGATGTGATCGAAGTGCAGACTTTCAGCTTTATTTTAAGAGGTTCCACAAAAATATGGCATT
>CM075028.1:10688075-10705989 GCA_037576675.1 Pangasius sanitwongsei
TTTCAATTTCCTTTTTATTTTTAATTTATTTTTTTTTATCCTGTGCATCCCATAAATAATAAATTTTTTCCTTTTTTTTTTTTTTTTTTTTTTTTTTTTTTTTTTTAATTTTTTAAAAAAAAAAGCTCTTCTGACTCAACATTCAGCTTCAAAGCGGCATATGTAGAAATACATTTTCAGACCTGTTGTCATGGTCACTAGTTATTCCATCATGTAGGTGGAATATGAACAGTTTGACAGGAAGCAAGAGGCGCTGTGCATGTGGCACAGAAGGAGACATTGCTATATTTAGGGCGCAGACCATGCGCAATAGCAGAACTGCAGCAGTGCAGCAGCAATGCAACGGCTAGTTCAACCATGCAGACAGTGAAGAACCGTTTGAGAGAATGACCCTCGTAGGATTCTATTGATTTTCAGCTGCTTATGCGTGTTGAGAACAAATGAGAGTAAGCAATAGGATTTAAAATAGGCAATATAGAAACAAGGCTGGTCTTTTCCAAAAATAAAAATTTGGTATCAGTTCTGGTCACCATGTAATAAGTTTATACAAATCAGAATATGTTAATTGCCCATTGTGTTACACAATTTCTGCATAGTGCCATCATGACTTTATGCTATATGACTGGGGTGAAAATGTAAGCAGTACTGAGTCTAAGCTTAATTGGAAAAAAGATATTCTGTACGTTGCCTGATGGGGTGAAATATTTGTTTAATATTAGTTAGCAGTACGTCCAAAAACAGTTGTTACAGTATTTATGGTGGTTACGGTTAGGGATGCATTATTGCTGAGTCTGAGCTCCATAAGTGAAACTGGTCTTAGATCAGAAGTGCTGGGGGACAAGAAACATACATCAGCAGTAACCTGTCCTGGTACCTGATTAGTAAATGTCTAGTGTAATATTATTAAACTATTGTACAATACACTAAGAGCAACGTTAACTTTTTTTTTTTTTTTTTTTTTTTTTTTTTTAAATCTTTATCCTCAGGTTCCTGTAAAATCGTGTGGGCAAATCCCTCCATGAACAGGGAGGTACAGAGGAACACAGCGATCAGGTGAGAGAGGCTCTGTTTTGAGCTTTATGCTGCTTGGTTAGGTTTAATTTAATGTGAGGAAATTTAGTTTATATACTTTCTTAGAACATAATGCGAAAGACACATGCACCCCTGTGTCAGTTTACTCTGTGGTTTTGGATCACCTTGTGCTATGCTAGTGGGACAGACAAATTTAAACACGATCTTGAAGACGAGCTCAGACTCAAACTTGAAACTTGATAAAAGATCAGAGCATTACCTAATCAGCCACTGTTGTCGCTAGCAGACTCTGTATCCTGTTGTCCTCATTGGCTGTGCCTCTGACCAGTGAGGTTGAAGGGGAGGAGATACAGTGCTGGGTTTTCACCCCTCCCGTTTTTTTCCTAACAGAAGCATTTTGCTCTGCCTCAGTAGAGGAAGTGTACTAGTTATTCTAATTTGATAGAGGAAGTGGATTAGTTTTCGTTCAGGACTTGGCTAAATCTAACTCCTGTCTTCTAGTTCGATCTCTGAGGAGATTTGCTGAAGATGGCAGTGTAAGCAGACTTGTTTAGGTGTAGAAGTCTGTAGGGTTTTTTTTTTTTCTCCCCTGGGGTTGAACTGCATTTTAAGGACTTAACGGTGTCCTTGAGTGGAGAACTGCTGATTAGTGACATTGGGACAAAGGCAGCTATAGAATTATTGTGTTAAAGGACACAAGTGGTATCGAGACTAAAGCAAAGTGTCATGTAGGGTGCAGAGTGCCACCTAGTGTTCTTAAAGATAATTGTCTTGGACCAATAAAGAAGACGCAGCTGTTTAGGTCTTGACTTGGAATATTTAAAGTCTTTCTCTGTCTAATGAAATTAAGTAATTGACTTGAACTAATTGGTTAACTGTCTCTTTAGTTTAACCAGGTGAAAAAATGGAAGTTGCCGTCCCAGAAGAGCCTCAGAAGAAGATTTTCCGCGCTCGAAAAACCATGAAGATGAGCGACCGTCAGCAGCTGGAAGTGCTGCACAGCACCTTGGTGACTGCAAACCCCAACTCATCTTCAAGGCCCCAGACACCGCTGGTAAACGGAACGCATGCGGAGGATGGACAGAAGGGGAAAGAGAAGGACAAGGAGTCTGGGACAAAGTCTCCTGCCTCGCCCTTGTCACGTTCTTCCCCTGTACCATCACGCACGGTCTTGCTCTCACGATCGCCCTCACCAGCTGTCAGCGAAAATCGAAACCCCTCACCTTCACCTTCTCTGAAGAAAGGCTCAGAGAAAGGCAAAGGTGAAGAGAAAAAAGGAGAGAAAGACAGGAGGGATGATAAGAAGGCTGAAGAAGTCAAAGCTGACAAGATAGAAGTGAGTCATGCCCAGGACCTTAAAAACTCCATGAAAACTGAAAGTTTTTCAGAAGAAAATAGTTTTTTGTCAGTAATGACATAACTTTAAACTGTTTAGGATTATGCTAATGTAAATGCATTAATAGAATTTTAAAAAGTAAACCTCCAGAATCCTGCAACTCAAGACTCCTCCCAGTACTCTTACAGAGAAGAGAATTATTCTGATAGTTTAGTCACTCCCCCTCTTTCTCACCTTCTTTTATTCCAGACCACCAAATCTGCACGCACCGGTTCTCCATCAGTGTCTGACAAGAAGACCGAGCAGAAAAAGACTTCCACAGACCAAGTGTTGAACGGCGAGCTGCCCATGGACACAGACAGCACTTCCCTTGACCACGGTTTAGCGGAGGAGAAAAGCAGTAAGAGCATCTCCTCCTCCTCTCCTTCCGGTTCTCCGGCCGCCAGCCTGGAGTGTGACCCGGAAGTGAAAGAGGGCTTTCTCTGCCTCAGTGAGGAAGATGAGGGTCAGGGAGTTCAAGATGAGGCGAAAGACAGAAACGAGGAGAAGATGGATGTGGATCCTGAGAAAGAGGAGAAGAAAGAGGGAGAGAAAGGGTGTAATGTGGCAGATGGCACAGGTAATTAGTGCCTATTCGTGATGCCAATAAAGAAGTAATCATTTGTAGATTGAGTACCTGCAGGTGGTAGTCAAATAATGAAATCGATGTTGAGCTGCAGATAGTTTAGCTTGCAAGGCTAAATGCTATGCAGAGTTGTATTTTTCGCAATAGTATGCAGCAGTTCTTAGGTAAGAGGAGGTGCTTTTGCATGTGCAACATGCTTTGGCAAAGTAACAGCACTTTTCTTTGATTAAGAGGGTGATGGAATATCATCTCTGGTCATTTAATAGCTCAGGGTGTGTGAAACCAAATGCTGTAAAAGCTAAAACCTGCATGTAGGATGCTCTAATGCAAGATACTCTTTTGCTGAAGCTTGAGGTGTTTTTCACACCTCAGTCATGTGGTGGTTGCTGTGATTTTAAGATTTAGGATTGAGTTTAAATCTCAGTACTGGCCAGGCTTAAAGTTGGGGTCAGAACACTGATTAGATGAAGCAGCTGTCAATAAAACATCTGCTCAGTGGAGAAGCATGAGTTGCACTAGGCTCTGTAAGTTTGGAGTTAAACTTCCATCCAGTCGGGACGAGGAGTCTTCTCTACTGGCCTGTCGATCAAGTTACCTGTTGATTCAGATATTGTGACTTTGAGGGAGAATTGAAGGGAGAGTGGCTATCTTTGACATTTGAGTTTCAAGAAGTTCAAAATCACTAACTAGACCTTTGTGTTCCACTGGGATGTCCTACTGAGGCGGGGCTCTGAGCAGGGGAAATGGCACAAGCAATGATGGAAAATCATCCATGGCATTGACTGGCTAATCTAGATTCTCACTTGAGCCTGATTGTCTTGTTGAGAATTGGACTAAAATGTTTGTGTTGGGCACCATTCAGGGCAGAGATGGTAATTAATTGTAATTTCTGGGAAAAGACAACAGAGAAGATTGTTCTAGTATGATGATGAGGATGATGATTAAGGCATTGCTATTTTGTCTCTTAAACAGGCACCAGCACTCCCTCTGGTAAAAAGAGATCCTTGTCACCAGTAGAGGGGAAAGATGGATGGAAAGATGGGGAGATTAAGGAAGAGAGAGATGGAAAGAGAGCAAGGGTGGAGGGAGTGCAGTTGGAGGCTCAACTGGAGCTGAAGATCACAGCCAACGCAGGGAGCCGTCTGAAACTGGAAAAGGTTTGTTTGGTTTCTTAAATATATATATTTTTAGCTTTGTTCCATCCATCACATGCAGATTTGAAGGCTTCATGAGACAGCACGAAAGTGTGCTTTTTTTTTTTTGTCAAGTCAGCCGTTTGTCAAAACTCAAATATTGACCGTTTTCTTGCTCTCAGGTGGTGCAGCAGTTGGTGGAGGAGCGCTTGCGTGTGCTGCAGCTGACTGTGTTCGACTGCAGTCTGCAAGAGCTGAAGGACAGAATGGAGAAGATTGATGCCACCACCAAACAGCAGAAAACTGTCCAACACACCCTACAGGTGAGCCTTAATCTAGGACCAGGCTATATGTTCTCATTAATGTGACACTTGTCATAAATTTCCAAAAGTATTTCAGATCCCCTTTCTAAAGTAGTGGATTTGGCTATTTAACAAAGCAGGAACAGTATCTAGCTGAGCAGCCCTGCTACATTGGGGGGGATGGAACTCATTTCTGGAATGGGAAAAATGTAACTAGCCATTAGCTTACATGCCAAATCTGCAAATTGTTTTTATAAGGATTTCCAAGGCTACTGCATATTTATAAAACTGTTTTTGCATATAAATATACTGTTCTTGCATATGTTTGATAATTTAAGCAGACATCTCGTAGATGGTTTCAGTGTAAATTAGTAAATCAAAATGTCAACTTGCATTTAAAATACATATTAAGAAACTAAGTGAACTTGAATTTATTATAAATAGATGTTTTTTCTTATAATAGTAGAAATTGAGTGAACACTTTTTGTTTTTCATCTGTTCTACATTATGAGGCTGCTATTTAGGCAGTGTAGAATATTAAAAGGTTTTCTGAAGGGTAGTGACTTGCATTTTTATCACAGGTCTACCCAAAACCTTTGTCACATTATCGCAGATCTAAAATTAACATCATTCACGTTTTGAAGAGAGGAATGAGGGGACAAAGGTTTTTTTTTTTTTTTTTTGGTATTTATTTATTTATTTTTTAAAAGATCTGTTTGTATGTGAGGGTGACACCAAGTGTTCAAAACAGGAATTAAATTAAATAAAATTTGAACAGTTGCACAACTTTTAATTTTAGTTTACAAATGGCCTTGTAATTTGGATGCCCCAGCCTTACTGACTTATCTAAGTAAAGTCCTTGAGAATCACTGCAGTAAAAGGTTAATGATGTAGAAGATGGGTGTGTTTGACTGTGGAGAACCTTTTGTTAAATATAGAAAAAAAAATGAAAATAACATGAGTGATTATAAAGGAGATTGAAACACCCTAGTCTTGTCAGTAACAAACTTTCTTGGTTACAGAGTAAAATTGCACGACTTACCAAGAAGTTTGGAGCTGCTAACCAGGCATCTGAGAATTCCAAAAAAGCTCAAGAGGTGAGCAGAAAGATTACATCCAAATCAGTTAACTACTATCCTACATTCTTCATTATCTGAAAACTGCAAGAACAATTTGAAACCGACTATGTGACCAGCTTGCTTTGGAAAGTAAGTATTTGTTCTTTCTTTCTCTAATAGACTGCTGCTGCTAAGCCTACTCCCACACCCACAGCAACCCCAACAACTCAACGGTGAGTGTTTCATTTAAGGTTTTGCTAATTAGTGGGAGCTAACAGGTGTCTGTGAGAAGTGCTACTTCCTGTTGTCTTCAGACTTGTCTCAGCCTGAGCAATAGAGTGCTTTGACTTTGACATTGTGATCTACGAAACTGAAAATGGTGTTTGGTGTCAGCAGGAAACTTTAGACTGGTGCAAAGTGGAAGGAGCCCTTCAAATGCAGCCTCTATAGAGAGGAAAATTGTGCTAACAAAGCACGTTGTTTAAAGACCCTGTTACCAGCTCGGGATACAAGTGCTGCTGACAGTGACGTATCAATCAACCAGTTACACTTCTGTGCACAGATGTTTGCCAAGGGAATAATAATCAGATGTTGCAGGTGGACCTTCATGATTTAATTTCATGCAGCATAAACAGCTGTCCATGAAGAGCCCTGTGTCAGAAATTATTGGGTTTACTTTAAAACCCAAATTAACCTTTTGGTTACTAAAATGTTTCTGGGTTACAATGAATCCGGTATCTTCAGAGAACAGGGAGTGAGAATTCAGATGCTTACAATCTTATTGCTCTGTTGTGCTAATGGAGTAAAATTGTGGTGATTTTTCAAACAGAAGGCATCTGCCTTCTGTTGTCATGTCAACATATCAGGTACGAATTCTGAAAGGATTAGGAGTTTTTGCTTTGGAGGACGAGTATACAGCTTCTTGAAAAAAGCAAAAGTCTGTTTGTAATGTACAGGATGTGTGCACCTCTGATAGAAGACCTGAAAAAGTAAATCATACCTTTCTGGCTAATCATACTTGGTGGAACTCAGCATCACAGTGAATCACTGCTTTAGGAACTACTGCTTGCATTGCCTGAGAGAGAGTCATGGATGAATTTGACACCTTTTAAAGAAATCATCCACTGGATTGAGGAGGCATGGAGGCTAGCCAAGGCTGATACCATAGTGGGTGATTTCCAGAAACCTGATTTGACTGAACATGATGGAATTAATGGCCTTGGTGATGGTTAACGCCTTCCAATGCGTCTTCCACAAGTTAGTCAGAATTTTGTAACAGTGAAACATGGGTTTAGTGAATGTAATGACCAAGCCAAGTGCACATTTAAATTTGTGTATACCGTGTAAGCCTTCTTGTGAACTGTTGAACATATTAATAGTTGATTAATGATTTTTTTGATTCAGTTTGCATTATATGTTCAGCATTGTATGCTTATGTATCTCATTTTGTAAACGTAGTGAGCTTTATTGAAAGGGCCTGGTTAAATTTTTACATTTTTCTTGAACATGTGATTTCAGTAAACATGTAATGGCTGGTGCATAAGTTTGCGCATCTAAAACAAACAAAAAACTCTAAGCTGTCCAATTTAAGAGATCGAGGTATAAACGCAGTGCAATCTAACTTGAATTGTGTATATTTGTTTTATTACAGCACTGTAAGGACCACACTGGACCCAAAGCCGTCCAATCCTTCTGCAGCATCATCCAGTTCTACTGGTGAGTATATTTAACCCACAAAAACTGTCATGTCTCAAAGCTAACTGCTAAAGTATTGGATTGTTAAAGCTAGATTTCATTTATCAAACAATACTTAAAGCCTTTCCCATTTCCTTCAGCTACCCCAACTCAGCCCAAACCTCACTCCACTCCAAGTACACCGACCTCCTCGGCACTGGCTGCCTCTGCACCCATCCTTCAGCTCATAACCACGACGACAAACTCCACACCGTCCTCTTCCAGCTCCTCTCTGAGTGGCCAGGCAGGCACTCTACTGCTGCAGCCCCGTCCAAACACGGGTGCCATGACGACTAGCACGGCCACAACAGCTGGCCAACCGATGTCCATCCAGCCTTTGCTGATCCAGCTACCACTGGCTGTGGCTAATGGCCAGGGCGGGGCCATAGCTGGGGGAGTTGGCCTGATTCCCGTGTCCTCCTTGGCTACGGTTAACAGCCTTAGCAAGGCCAAGACCACGACAGCAACCACTTTTATCTTGCAGAAGACAGCGGGAAGCGTTGTGACCTCATCTTCGTCTGCTCCCTCTTCCTTGGCCTCATCCGTGTCTTCGGCAGTGGCACAGATGCCACCAAGTAGGCCAGTGTACCAGGGTGGCACGGGCACAGCGAGTTCACCAAATGCTGGCATCTCTGCGACAACGGCCCGTGCCCCAACACAGTGTGCTGCCGTAGTCGGAATGGCCACCGCTTCATCGTCCCCGGCGACCACAGTCCCTGCTGCAACAGGCTCGGCAGCAGCCGCGGCTGGTCCACCATCAGCCTCTGAAATGGCATCAAAAACAGGTGTGTGCACTTTTACAGACCAGCTCTATTTTGTGTGAACACATTGTTTTTAGGCACTTTAGTAATTTAGCTTGCATGTGCAGAAAGCATCATTCACTTGATACAGTTCCATCTATCAATTCCACTTTCTTTCTCTCTCTCTCTACACACACACACATACATACATACACATGATATATATCGTGTGTGCTTATACACACCGATCAGCCATAAAAATTAAAACCACTGACAGTGAATAACACTGATTATCTCGTTACAATGGCACCTGTCAAGGGTCGGGATAAATTAGGCAGCAAGTGAACAGTCAGTTCTCGAAGTTGATGTGTTAGAAGCAGAAAAAATGGGCAAACATAAGGATCTGAGTGACTCTGACAAGGGCCAAATTGTGATGGCTAGGTGACTGGGTCAGAGCATCTCAAAAATGGCAGGTCTTGTGGGGTGTTTTCCCAGTATACAGTGGTTAGTACCTACAAAAATTGGTTCAAGGACGACTGGTGACCTGCTGACAGGGTCCTGGGTGCCCAAGGCTCACTGATGCACATGGTGAGCGAAGGCTAGCCTGTCTGGTCTATTCCCACAGAATAGCTACTGAAGCACATATTGCTGAAAAAGTTAATGTTGGCTATGATAGAAAGGTGTCAGAACACACAGTGTGTCGCAGCTTGCTGCGTATGGGGCTGTGTAGCCGCAGACGGGTCAGAGTGCCCGTGCTGACCCCTGTCCACCGCCAAAAGCACTTACAATGGGCATATGAGCATCAGAACTTTACCATGGAGCAATGGAAGAAGGTGGCCTAGTCCTGAGGAATCATGTTTTCTTTTACATCATGTGGATGGCTGGGTGTGTCTGCGGCACTTACCTGGGGATGAGATGGCACCAGGATGCACTACGGGAAGAAGGCAAGCCAGCAGAGGCAGTGTGATGCTCTGGGCAATGTTCTGCTGGGAAACCTTGGATCCTGGCAGTCGTGTGGATGTTACTTTGATACGTACCACCTACCTAAACATTGTTGCAGACACTCCTACAGTATTCCTTAATGGCAGTGGCCTCTTTCAGTCTCAATCCGATTGAGCATCTGTGGGATGTGTTGGACAAACCAATCCAATCCATGCAGGCCCCACTGCGCAAATTACAGGATTTAAAGGATCTTCTGCTAACGTTTTCCTGCTAGATGCCACAGCACACCTTCAGAGGTCTTGTGGAGTCTATGCATTGGTTAGTCAGGGCTGTTTTGGCTGCACAAGGGGGACCTACACAATATTAGGCAGGTGGTTTTAATGTTATGGCTGATCAGTGAATACATGTACCTGTGTATATACTGTTGGTAGCATCATGTTAACTACAATATGCTCTGTAACCTTACTTTGTCTCTCTGTCTTGCTCTTTTCATTTCAGATAATCAAGCCACTCATTCTGCTCCAGCCAAATCATCTGCTCAGGTAAGCATAGTACTCTGGGGCCTTATTGTTTCTTATTCTTTTCTTTTTTTTTTTTCTTTTTTCAATTAACTAACACAAACCTGTGTAGTTTTCAGTGATGTGTATAGCATAGCAATAACAGTGTAATTTCACATTTCCTTATGGTAGACAATCCAGCATTTTGCCACATTGCTAGTTCAATTGCAAAATAAATATTAATATTAATTTATTACTTCCTGTCGTCTCCACAGCCTGCTCGTGCCAAGGGCTCAGTCATTGACTTAACTGAGGATGATGATGATGTCCAAGGTAAATTATTACATCACTACTTGGCTCTTACTGCTCCCCTCCTCTGACTTGCTTTGCTCATTTACCCATATGGTCCTTCACTCCCTTATTCTCTCTCCTTCTATGTGTGTTATAGTTACTGGTGTCCAGAATGCTACTGCTCCTGCCATCCCCACCAATACCCAGCGACCCCCAGGGCCTCCCCCATCACTAGTGAGCTCCACCACTGTTGGTGAGTTTCTTCATTTCTCTGCTTCTCTTTCTCTAGCTTATTAGTCTGCTTTAAAGGTCATTTTTACTAGTTAGTTGATGTCCTATTGCTGTTTGATTTTTCTCTGGTTAGTTCTCGTATAATTTGTCCATCTTTCATCCTGGCTATTAGCTCTGTAACTATTGCGGCCCTATTTTGAGGTTTGTAGTTAAATCGGCTTAATTTTTTCAGCAGGTCGTTCTGCAGCGCAGCATCGACCCTCAGTGGTAAGTGGATGTTACTAAAACTTTTGAACAGTTTCTACAGAAAACAGTTGGAAATGCTTTGACACTTTCAGTGTTTTCTTGTAGTATGAGTAATGAATTGTTTGCAATATTAATGCAACTGTCTGAGTTGCAAAAAAAACACATGAATATATAATTGAGTTTATACTAAGCAATTGTTCTATTATTTCTTATTCTTCCAGGACTCACCCTCTAAATCACGCACAAGCTCTTCATCCTCGGCTGCTCTTCCTCCGTTGCCATTAGCCCCAGCCCCACCAGCTCGTCTGCCCCCAGAGGCAGCGCACACGTCTCCACCTCAGCAGCCTCAGCTGAAGCTTGCACGTGTGCAGAGTCAAAACGGCATTGTCCTGTCGTGGTGCGTGTCTGAGACGGAGCGAAACTGTGCACCTGTGGACAGCTACCACCTCTATGCCTACCACCAGGACCAGCAGAGTACGGCGGGATCGTCCACACAGTCGCCCACACACTCGCTGTGGAAGAAGATCGGTGAAGTGAAGGCACTGCCACTACCCATGGCCTGCACGCTCACCCAGTTTGTGTCCGGTTCTACGTATTACTTTGCCGTCAGGGCCAAAGACGTGTATGGCCGCTTTGGGCCGTTCTGTGAGCCCCAGTGTACCGATGTCATCAACCCACAGTCCTAAGTTGATGTAATGAATTGTTAGTTAGCAAAGGAAAAATATGGTGTAGTCGGCAGAAATATCCAAACTGTGGGAGAGACTGAACTGCTAATGATGCGTCAGACTACTTGTTTAGTTAGGAAATATCCCCAAAATTGGATAGGATGTTCAAAATACACACATACTCTGCAGAAACACAGACTTGCACACTAGTCAGTAATTTGACGCTATTTTAAGGAAAATGGGGACTTGGCACCGCTCTGAATTGTGCCGCAAACGGTATTTTCCATGTGTAGAATGACTGTACAGGTAAGTGTTGAACCAATAGGTCAGATATTTATACATTGTGTTTGGTCTGTTCCAAATTTTTCATTTCTCTTTTTTTTTTTTTTTTTTTTAAAGAATGTTTTTTAATAAAAATGACTTTCAATCCATTGCACATATGCTCCATAAAACAGCATGGTATCAAGCTACATGGAAAGACAATGGTGGCATTATTGCTTTTGTAATGTTCTGTCTGGTAACCAGACGCCCAAAGAACAGCCTTCAAATAAAGGTATTTAAAGTGGGGAAAAAAAATCCCTGTCACATGAATATTTGTAATTTTAATTTAAAGGATTAATATGTAATGAAATATTAAAGAAAATATTATGCCTCCAGTATGTGTGGGACTAGACAGATGTAGCTATATGTTGTTGCCTCATGTTATAAGATTCCCAGCAAAAGCATTTCTTAAATTGAGCTCCAGTAACATGTAAATATCACAAATCCGGCCATTTTTGTTAATCCAAACTCTCCACAAAACACTTAATTCTAAGACAAACGTACTAACTGATCTATATGCACACAGACAAACCAACTCTTTAAGACTCATCTAAACGGTAAGGTTACTCTTTAGAGGTTAACACTACACACATTCTGGACAAAGACAAAAAATGCCCTATCGACCAGATTTATCAGGCCAATGACTCCACAAGGGGGAGTGCTTATTCAAGTACTGGCATCAATGTGGGCAAAGATGTACAATCAAGATCTGACCAATACACATTAGCACTCAAATTATGTCAATTAAATGCAATTATCTAATCAGTCAATCATGTGGCAGCGCTGCAGTGCATAAAATCATGCAGGTATGGGCCAGCAATTTCAGGTAATGAACACATCAACCATCAGAATGGGGGAAAAAATATGATCTCAGTGATTTTGACCGTGGCATGATTGCTGGTGACAGATGGGCTGGTTTGAGTATTTCTATAACTGCTGATCTGGGATTTTCATGCACAACAGTCTCTAGAGTTTACTCAGAATGGTGAAATAAAGAAAAAACACATCCAGAGAGTAGCAGTTCTGCGGATGGAAACGTCATGTTGAAAGAGGTAAACAGAGAATGGCCAGACTGGTTCGAGCTGACAGAAAGGTAATTCAGATAACCACTCTGTACAACTGTGGTGAGCAGAAAAGCATCTCAGAATGCGCATCACGTCGAACCATGAGGTGGATGGCCTACAACAGCAGAAGACCATGTCGGGTTCCACTTCTGTCAGTCAAGAACAGAACGCTGAGGCTGCAGTGGGCACAGGCTCATGAAAACTGGACAGTTGAAGACTGGAAAAACATAGCCTGGTCTGATGAATCTCCATTTTGGCTGAGGCACACAGAATACTGTGTCAGCAGTCTAGGCTGGTGGAAGTGGTGTAATGGTGTGAGGAATGTTTTTTCTGTGAATACCACAGCCTATTTGAGTAGTTGCTGACCATGTGCATCCCTTCATGGCCACAATTTACCCATCTTATAATGGCTACTTCCAGCATGATAATGCGCCATGTCACAAAGCAAAAGCCGTCTCAAACTGGTGTTCCTCGGTGGCCTTCCCAGTCACAGGATCTGAATCCAATAGAACACCTTTGGGAAGTGGTAGAACAGGAGATTCGCAGCATGAAGGTGCATCTGAAAAATCTGCAGGAATTGCATGATGCAATCATGTCAACATGAACCAGAATCTCAAAAAAAGGTGCATCCAACATCTTGTGGAATCCATGCGACAAAGAATTGGTAGCTGTCTTATGATCGGGGAGAAAATGCAAAAGCAAGAGCGTGGAATGCATTTTATTGTTAAACACACATGCAGAACATGTCCAAACTAGCAATCAATCGCATACAGATCTATTTAAGAAGCTCTGATTTAGCCCAAATCCACACATGCTTCATTTAATCAAGAAAACTCATGGCTAAAGTTGGGCCAGCTGTATTTACAATATAGCAAAAAATAAAAACATGGCATAAGACAGCAGAGCAGTGAACATACACTTTGTTATGAAAGAACAGCTTTCACAATCATGACAGCTTTGTAGATTACGATTTTAAATACGTTGTTTAAATAATGAAGCTCCCTGCATATAGAAAGATGTGATTTTGTGATTTCAGTGTTGTTTATGCATCACCTATGCACAAATGAAAAAAAAACCCACAATGGTGCACAAAACAAATGCAGTGTATTGCACGTCTCACACACATTGAAAAAGCACTTCAGAAAGGTGTTTGGGGTGAAATGCTTCTCCTCTGCTGCATTATTTCCCAGTGAAGTTTAATAGTAAAAAATACAGCATGACAACATGTAGTCAGTCAGAATCATTTTAAACAGAATAAAATCATCATCTCTGGATCGCTGACTGATTCACAAATAGGGTTTGTGTGTTGTGACTGTAGTGCATCTACAGGTCATGTGATGTAAACTGACAGACAGCAACCAGGGCATTTTTATAGTTTCTTATATACTACTATAGTTATAATATAGTAGTAATTAATAGTACTGTAATTATTGTGATATTACAGTTTAATTATTGTAGTTAAATTAATGAAAACGTCTGCTCTTGATAAGGGCCTCAGGCAAGCCTTTAATGTTAGATGAAAGTAGTAAAAGTTAGGCAAAGTACACACAGTTTCCAGAGAAACATGACGTTTCAGACAAAAATGCTTCATCACCTGTCCAAGCAAAGTGTTTCATGTGTGCCCCCTGGAGAATTAATCCTAGGTCAAGATTAGAATTCCTGATTCATTAAACTAAATTAAACTCAAAAGAAAACTCAAATTGAATTAAAACTTGGGCAAATCTTTGATTTGGTCTAAACTAGCTCTAAATCTAATCATTGTAGGTGCAAGGTCCTTGTGAACCTGTCATCAGCTTGTTAATCTTTCAGCAATTTTTTTTACTGCAGCAGATCCTCTGGTCAATAATATGGGCATCATGAGTAGTAAACAACAAGAAAAGCATGAGTGACACAGGAGGAACTCGTTCTTTGTGGTCCATGTTCATGTTCTTCATTCTCGCATGCTCCTCATATAAATTTCACTATCAGTGAATTTTGCATAACTGCTTATGGCCATTAGGTGTCCACAAAAGACCTTTTTTTAATGGATTGAACTGTGTAATACTCAAAGTTTACCATATGGTGTCAGTAAACCCTTAAATGTTCACATTCACATTCCTCACTCAGATTACTAACAGGAATTGGTAAATTAAAAAAACACTATTCCCACTGTTCATTACTACAATATTCCTACTTAAACTCCTACTTAAACTAAACCAATCTTTACAGTAGATGTTCCTATAATATCACAATTCTGCATATAATAATGATCCATCCATAAGCCTGTATCTTACATTGCATGGTATGAGAGTACTTAGACTAATTTGGGCCATTTTCTTGGGTCATATGAATATCAAATTCATTAGTATAATCTATGACTTGATCAGCAGGTATTTTCTACATTGTTTGGTTTCATGATCTGAACATAAAGTGTTAGCTACACTAACATTTTGCTCAATGGAAGCATGGCATTGCTCAGAGTTGAGACCAGTTTTGAAATTTTGAGAAGGTGACCTGCTCCCTGGCAAAGATTCAGTGCTGCCAGATGTTTCATCTGGATCTCACCACAGGCCTGTAAGATCTCAACTTTCTTTTTCCTGTGATTTCAGGTGCTTTGTGTCACCACTTGGTTTATTATTTTTTAAAAGTTTTGTTCTGACATTAGTTAACTAATAAACTGCTAGCTTAATACTGATGCTCGCACACATGGGCTAACTGTGTTGGCTGATGGGTTTCTGTTGGTCACAGAGGGTTATTGCAATGTGACTATATCAGTGCTGGAACGCCAGAGGTCAGCACAGCTTCGTGATTTCACTGCTCACACCTGATTGAACTAAGCAGTTAATTACCACATTCTAGAAGGTTAGAGCAGGGAAATCACCAAATGGTGGTGAACTCTGTCCCCAAGGAATGGATTTTGGGACCCTTTGACCAGGTGTAACAAGCATTTGCTTGGTTTACTCATCTTCCTTCTTTGCCTCTGGCAATACAACACGAATCAGCATGATCTACACTATGTAGGAGCACATACAGCACAACAGCATACAGTGTAACAAGAACTTGACCTAGAAGTGTACAGCTAATAGCTGTTTCGTTTGCCTACCTTGTGTATATACCAGACTAAAAAAGAAGCCAAAACATCCCAAAATCTGCTTGAAAATGGTTCCCCATAATCCTTCATCTCTCCATCTCTCTTAGTCTTGACACCCCATTTCCTGTCTCTTTTCCTTACTGATAGTAGGAGCAGATAAGTGGAAGAGACAAACTGTCCAACCAGAGAGGAGAGGAAGAGATAGGACGAAAGGATCAAAAGAAAAAGCAAGGACAAGCTCAGGTCAGGAATCAAAAGATTGAGAGAGAGCCTGACAAGAAAGGTTGAGGGGGGCAGTGAATACAAGCTAAAATAATTTTAGAGAAAGAAAAAGAAGAAGGAGAACTTCTGGTCTTCTGAAAACGAGAGTGAAGAGGCCTCATTCATTCCATGAAACTCAAACTGGGGAAAATTTGGGTGTAATTATCACGTCATTGAAAACTGCCCTAGATTTGTCTGTTTGTCCCGTTGGGGAATCTTTAATGGTTCTATGCATGTCAAACCCTACAACTAAGCATTTCAAAGATGGTTCCATATAGACTCCCTTTCTGAGAATCCTTAATAATCCAGAGAACCATTGAGAAACATAGAGGCCTGAACAAACAGCATCAAAATAATCCATCCAACAACCCATTTCTCTGTTGATTCATAATCCTGTAGAGGGCTCCCTCTACCCACTTCACTGTCTCTCCCACTCCTTTGCTTTTGTATGAGTAAATGCAGAATGAGAGGGAGAGAGAGCGAGAGAGAGCGAGAGAGAGAGAGAGAGAGAGAGAGAGCGCAGACCCACATTGTGGCATTCATAGGCAGACAGTGCAACCGCTAGCACCTCTGCAGCCAGTTTCCCCTGTGCGCTCCCTCAATCACTGGCCATGGAAAAGGGCTATTTCACACTTTAAACGAAGGACTCCATTTCAACAAGTCACCAGAGAGTGGGAGAAAAAAAAGAAAGCACAAAAAAGAAAGCAAGAAGGAATTGCAACAAGGAGGACAGGAGGAAGGAACTGAGAGACAGACACCTCCTGCGACCTACCCCCCAGTTAAAGGAGAGAGAGAAAGAGAGGACAGGAGGGAAAAACGGAAGTCGCTGGGATATTCGTTTTTTTCTTTCGTTTTGTTTTTTTCTTTTTCCTCATTGTGGTGCTGGGAGGCGCATCTTCTTTTCACCTGTTTGCGCTCTCCATCATTTGCCTCCTGATTTATTTCTCCATCTACATGGTGTACAATTTCGTCTACCTATGACACACACTGGAACAGGGAAAGAAGGGGAGAGGGGCTTTTTTCCGTTCTTTCCTTTCATTCGCTTTCCCGTGGCCCTTGGTTCTGACTTTGCTCCGACTTCACTCCTCCATCAGTCCCTCCTTCCCATCTCCGGTCGGACCATCCCTCTCTCCATCCATCCTGCCCCCCTCCAACAAAAAAACTCTGGCATTCACTGAATGAAAGTTGGACAGAATTCTTAAAAAAAGAGCAACTACAGTCTACCACATTCCTCTTCTTTTAGTTGTATCATCCCTTCTTTTTCCCCTCTTTTCCTTTTTTCCTTCCCTTGGTCCTCCACTACCTGTCCTTTCACATCACTCCTTTTTTTCCGGATGCTTTAAAGTTCCTCTAGGTAGGTTTAAAGAACTTGTTTAGTGTCTGTCTGACCTGTTTGTCTGTGTGTGTACCTGTGTGTCCCCTACTTTATGTGTACACGAAACACACATTGACACACACACGTACATACACTTGCACATGCACACACTAAACAAACGGACGAAGGCGACCAGGATCACAGTGCTCATCCTATGCCATCCTTCCATCCCGTTTGCTTGCCCATCTCCAAGCTCCCACCATTTTTTCTGTCGTCTGTTAAGTCGGGGTCTCCAGTCCCGTGCCATTCTGTCCCTCCTGAAATACACATGCAGACATAAAAAAGTCACCACCTGTTCATTTTTACCATCTTCAGAACCCATCTTTAGTATCTGTGTTGGGCCTGAATGGATAACACCACACCCATGAAGTAAAAGCGTTTGATGTTGGTGCAGTGTGAAGCAGTTTGTTCATTAATTCAGCAGACCTCTATAAGACAAAACACGGCTTGACTTCTTATTTACTGGTGCAGTCAGTTACACTGAAATATAAAAATCTGCTTTGTTATATGTATTTTTGTCACTACTAAATCCACACTGAATGAAGCACACAGTGGACTTAGTAATCTTTATGGTTTCTAGGTCTTGAACGGTTTCATAAACCATCCCATTGGAATATATGAAATAGGGATGGCATGGTGTGCTAATCACACTTTCCATTAACACAAACCATTAGTTAACAGTCAGTGATTTGGATGTTTAAGTTGTTGAAATGTTACCAGGTTTTTCTCTGCTTGGTGTGTTCTTCATAAAGTAGGCGACCCTGTTTTAAAAGTCTTGCATATATCAAGCAAACAAGCCACACTAAGACATGTCATCAGCATTTAGATGTTAACAATAGACTTATTTAAGATTTCCTTAACACAGTCAAACTGTTATATCATCACACTTATGGGGGGGGGGGGGGGGGGGGGGCGGGGGGGGGGGGGGGGGGGGGGGGGGGGGGGGGGGGGGGGGGGGGGGGGCGGGGGGGGGGGGGGGGGGGGGGGGGGG
>CM075028.1:10706089-10727188 GCA_037576675.1 Pangasius sanitwongsei
CTTAATATTCATTTTTATTTTAAAATATTACTTTTTTTATTTTTATATAACAACATAAAATTTTTTTTTAATAAAAATTTTCCCCCCCCCCCCCCCATTTTGAAACAATTTGAAGTTCATCTCTGCCCACTGGTTTTTATTTTACACCTTCCCCCTCTTTCATGACTATTTTTCTTGGATCTAACCTGCCACATTATAGATCCCTATTTATCGAGTGTTTGATTTTCATATGTCACTCCTTCATCTTTATTTTCTCTCCTTCCTACTTCTCGGCCCGTCTACCACCTGAGGGACGAGCTCGCACTTCTCTGGCCTCGTCATTATCTGTCTCTCTTTCTCACCCTCGCTCCTCTCACCATCTCCCTTGTTCTTTCGCTCACCTCGAAAAAACCCCCCCCTCCCCCCTTCCCCGCTTCCCCTTCCCCAACCCCTCAGCCACCAAAAATCAGCTGACACGCCAAAGCTCTGCATTCCCAGATGGCATGGGAACAAACCCATTAGAGAATTAAAGGCAGCTTTCTGACTCATTCACAAATTCACTCAGTTGGAGATTTCTAAGAAGTTATATCCTTTCAAAACTTTTTGTTTTGCTGTTTTACTGTGAACATTTGTAAGTTGGTATAACATCTCAATTTAAGGTCTTGTCCTGACTAGGTAGCACAAGACTGAAAAACACTATAATTTCTTAAAATTAATAAAACAGGGAGGGAAAGTATATCTGTTTTAATAGAAAATAAATGGAAGTCTTCAAAATGGCCTCAAACAAATTATACTTCAAATGCCAACATATGTCCATTATCCCAATGGACTGAATGATGAAATTGTGAAGGTCCCTCCCTTTCATCCATTTCTTACTTGTACGCCCCCATTTCTGTCCATTTTATGGTTTCCAAATAGTTTTTGCCATTTTGGGTATGTTCAAGCATTACAAGCCAGTTGGATTTACCCAAACAAGATTCTTGTAGTCTATCATTGCAGATCCTCCTTCCTACTTCACATTTTTCTTGAATTTCAAGGACATCGTTGGAAAACCCATGATTTGGCTCTATGGACATGTCAGTGGAGATCCTCTTGTGTTTCTTGTATTTTCTCTGTCCCACTTGTCCATCACCCAGATATCAGTGAGACACTGCAGAAAAGGTTGCAATGGTGAGTAGCACAGGAAGACACGACGATACTCTTTTATTATGTCTCCTCTTGTGGCCTTTCTGGATATTGGTCAGTTGAAACATCTAGGCCCTTACAGGCTTAAGGTGATAAAGAATCAGCTAATGCTCCAATTTGCTACTTGTTATTTAAAAGGAAAGTAGTGCAGAGAGAAAAAATGTTCAAGTTGCTAAAAGACATAAAGCATAAACCTGTTTGTCAGTAGCCTGTTGAATCAATTTCACCCACCCAGTCCTTCTAGACTGATTTTTATGGTCATCAACCTAACAACTGTTTAAAATACTTGATGATGATGTCATAGCAGCAATTATTTCCCCTAGAACTACTCTGTGAATATGCAAAAAAACACTTGGGTGCACATAGATTACGCTGAGTTTGGGCATGGTTATGCGCATCTCTCAGTGAGCAGACAGAATTTGTCAAAGCTTTAAGGAATGCTTGAGTGCGGAGAGAAGTTATTAAACAATATGTTTTATCAGAAGGCTATTTTTTAAATACCCCTAGTCAAGACAAGCCTGCTCAAATTTTCAACAAAATCCAAACAAAAATCCAATCAAAAATTGGATCAAAAATCCAACAAAAGCATCCAAACTGGAAAAATGAAAATGCATACTCTTTTGTTTTACATATCATTCATTAGAATCCTCTAGCCTACTTCAGCTTTAGTTTGGCTAAAAGATAATGTGCAAGAGAACAATTTCCTGTTTAGCTAGATAGCTACTTATGATGCAACTTTGTCATTTCTAAAACTTTATTCTGTTATCAATAACAACTGAAGCATTGAGTTGACATATATAAGGAATAAAACACAATGGTGTGTATTGTTATAGAAAAATGATCAACAACAGGGTGGTGTGATGCAGTCAGATGTGAAGCGGAATTACTGTTACCACCCCAAAGATGATTATTTTCCAATAAAAGCACATCCTAAAGTGTTTTATTTATCTTATACCACAGCAATTTGCCAATGATTACAATTTTTTATTTATTGATGAACATCATGTAGTGCTTTTCACTGTTTATGGTTATATTTAATGTTGTGAAACGTCCGTGAGACAAGTTAGTTCTCTGAAAGTTCTCTGTTGTGAAGACTCCTACAGACCTTTACAAAGCATATACACACAAAACTCCTTCCATAAATGTTAAACATTGAACATCTTCACCATACGAAGGGTTATACATTTCTCTTTGTTAATAACTACACATTTTCTTAATCCATTTATTAGTTGGATAAAATTATGTGGATCGTCCGCCATACAAGTCCCTGTGAATGAGTTGTTTCTATAGAAACAATAACATCTTAGAAAAGAGTGCATTAATATGAACCTGAATTACAAACCTGAACTACTGTCACAGCTGCTGTTATAGCAACTGAATCCACACCTTCATAATAAAGAATTCAACAGAGCTGTGGTATAAAACAGACTATTGTAGATTTAAGGTTTCTAACCTGCTACTGTGGTTTACTGCACTTGTGGTGAACGTCCACAGCTAATATTGTGCAACTGCACATCATTCTTCATTTGCCATACTTCAGAATTGCCACTGCTTTCAATCAAGTCCTCTGATTTGTTTTATGACTCATAGTGCGAAAGGGGTAAACGTGTTCAGCCCAGCAGAATAACCTAAAATGGGTGTCAGTAGAAAAATTATTTAGTTTAGGCTCTGCTCACATGCACAGCTCAGAGCACAAATCCTGCACCAGAGGTGAGAAATGACTGTTTTCTTTTTCTTGCCTTTCTTGTAGTGATGCAGTAAGGAGGCAGTGGAGGATGCAGGTGGGGATCTTCAAAGACAACTGACCAACAGCTAGAGACCTACATCAGTGAAGATCTAAAGATATATTTCTTCTTCAAAAATAGTATCTTTTTAAGATACAAAGAAAGAAGCCAAAAGGACAAAACTCACTGTCAGCTGCTTTCATTTTTTGGCTCACTAGTGTTGACTCATATCTTTTTTTTTTTTTTTTTTGTAAGAAGACGATGCCACCAGAGACATAAGCCTCAGGAGTACTTTCCAGGGCATTTAGATGCAGTTTTTGTATGTGAATTTTTACTAAAAGAGACAGACATTTGTAGTTTAATATTTTACTTATCTTTTATTGATCTAATTTGTGAGTTAGGGGGAGAAGCTATTTTCTTGAGTGATCATTGGACTCAAATAATCTGGATCTACCTGGATCTATAGTAAGGCCAAACCAATCCAGGGTCCATCCAGAACCTGTTTTTTTGCACCAAACTTTCCTTCCTCTGTGGTCCCCCTTGTGCTGCTTTATCCATTTGTCATCCCTCCATCTGAGGCTATGAGAGGAAGAGAGGAGACCCAGCTCAAACCATCATGCCAGAGTTGAGCAGAGAGGATGGCAGTTGGGCTGGCAATGTTCAAGGTAGGAATGAATCATTCTTTTCTTTCTTTTTTCTTTCTCTCTCTCTCTCTCTCTCTCTCTCTCTCTTTAAACATAAACACCACGTTTATAACCATATTTTGTTGCTGTTATTGTTTGTTGGTGTACTGCTGGGATATGATGATGATGATGATGATGATGATGTATGTATGTGTGTGTGTGTGTGTGTGTGTGTATGTGTGTGTGTGTTTGGACACGTTTTTATATCTAGACGGGGACCAAATTTAGGTTTTTAGGAATACTGCTTTTTTTTTTTAAAAAAAAAGAAAAATTGAGGCTTTTATTTGAAAACTAAAAGAGCCAGAAGTTTCTTTTATTTTAGGTAACTGGGGTTAGGGTCAGGGTTAGATTTGGGTGTATGCATATCATTAAATACTTGCTTTAATAATTATATCAATGGAAGGTCCTTATAAGGACAGTAGGACAAACTTGTGTGTTTGTGTGTGTGTATGAGAAATACCCAAACCTCATGCTCCCAAAACTATTTTCAGTCTTGCCTTCTTCTAGGCTTGAGTAATGAATCTAGAGTCTTGTCCAGATATTTTAACTAAGTAGGTTAACGAGAAGAAAATGAAAGAAGAAAGAGGGATGTAATAAATGAGCAAAACACCCACTGGCCTTTCCTCCCTTGTTTTCTTTTTTTTTTTTCAGAACTAATAAAACTCATTTGTTGTGATAGAGGTGAACAGCGACTCATCACCCAGCCTAAAATGTTTGATAATCTGCCTCTATCTTTGGACTTGCTTTTGCTTATTAACGTAAGGTGACGGATTTGTTTTGCCCTTGCTCAGTAGGGTCAGCAAAACTGCCAGTCACACCCGTTCTTGATTGACAATACCAGAGGGATTAAGGAAAAGAGAGTGAAAATGTCTTTCAAATCTTCCACTGCATTACTCTGAGAATCTGGTGGCGTGGCAACGAAGGTTCAGTTGGCATGGCAACAGAACATTGGAACACCACAGAGACCTTGTGTGACATAACCATTTCTGGTTCTTAACTGTTGTGGTGAATTTTGTCAGACATTTTGTTGCAGTTATGAGGATGTATTTTTTACAGGGTACACCATATCTGTCCGCTGTAAGTGACATGCAGCTCAATTAAATCCGACATTTTCTGCAATGCAATCAAGCTGAATTGGGGATTTGCATTGGCATTCGGTGTATGGCACTTGATTTGATTATTTCCAAGCCCAGACAGAACTGTCGATTTTTTCCCCCTTCTGACTTCAATCTATGTGGCATTCTTCAGGGCTCATATTTAGGGCAGTTTTCAATATACAAGTCCCCGTTAAGCTATATTATCAAGAAATATAACACCTGTTTTGTTGTTTTGCTACTAATACACACTTCTCTAAAGCAAAATTCTTAAAGGTGACTAGTTATTGTCTTGAGGACATTAAAAACTGGATAGCTCTTTATGACAGTGGTTTATTATAATAGCTTCTTAAACCATTACACAGAATGCTAGTAAATGTGTTACAGTGTGTTTTGCTTGTAATGCTTTTTAATTGCTATTGGACATTTCTTCAAGAGCAACAGATCCATCATGAGCTTTGGCGGCTTGCTATCGACTTTATTCAGCTTTAGTTCACTGAGATGTAAAAATAGAAAGAATAAAAGCTAATTTATTCTCATCATCAGCTGTCCTTTTAAAAATTGTTTAGCATAATTATTTGGCATAAATAATTTTTTTGAACTATTAAAGAAAAACTTGTTTGGTATCCCCAAATTTACTAGTTGGTTTATTTCCTTTTCCAATGCTGATCTAAACCCCCCCCCCCCCTTTTTTTTCTGCCTTCATCGCATATGGGTTTCATTTTAGGCCCATTTTTCTTTAATATGTTATTAATATGGTTCCATTAATGTTTTGATGCACACTCACACTAGAATGTAATGATAACCTTCTTAAAGAGGCTCAGTGACTGTATTGAGAACATTTAAATCTGGATGGTTAATAGTTAGTTTTTCTATTAAAACAAACCAAGCAATGCTTTTGTTTGATATTCCCAAATTTACAGATAAAATGTTGGTCCTGAAGCAGCATCCTGCCAACAGTCTCGTCGTGTATATATATATATATATTTTTTGATTGAGATCTAAAATTTGACGTTACTTTTGTTATTTTGCTTTCATGTTTTTTTTGTTTTTTTTTTTATTATTAATTGGATTATTTGTTATACGTTGGTGCTAGTTAGTCATTTCCCACCCACCTACAATTAGTCCAAAATGCCACTGTGCAACTATTGACAGTTTTCCAAGAAGAGAGAAGATATGACTCAGGTTTTAGCTTCCCTCCCTTTGGTTTTTCAATGCATTTTCAGAACACTTTAAGGTTTTATTATTTGCTTTAAATTCTCCCAGCGGGCTCATCCTTTGTTAAACTAGCAATTTAATCTGTCCACTCACTTTCTCTAGATCAGTCTTGTCCCTCAGTCCTCGTTAATGCTTAAAGGTGTCCATGCTCTTAAAATAGCAGCACTGAGGCTTCAGCAATAATCTACCAATTTACTTTAGGAGCGTCGCCTCAATGTAAACTCTTTAAGTCTCTACTCACTTTTATTCTCAGGCTTGTTGAATGTATACTCAGTAGACTGTGTGTGCATGCTAAGTTAATGTATTGTGTTTCAATGATCAAAATTAAATTTTGTAAGCAATTTGGTTAACATGTCATTAAATGTACTAAATACCTAAAATTGACTTTCTTCCTTCATTAATAATCCACCTATTCCGTTGCATAGCACTCAGTCACTGCACTATGGGTTCGTTATAATGCTGAATGAACAGCAGACATTGCTGGCGTTTACCTCATTAGCTTAAACTGTTTGGTGTGTGATGATGCATGTAAGCGTCTCTGTGTTTGTATCTCTGTGCCACAGACAGAGATAACTTGTTCTCTCTTGATCGATGGAGTACGTGTCTGTGTCAGCAGGGGAGATGGACTGATAGACACGAAGGTCATTATCCACAACAACTGGGCTCATCCAAGCGACTAGAACAACATTGACCAACCAATTAAGGGGATTTAGGTTAGACGGTGTGTGTGTGCTTCTGTACAGGTCGTACTGGTACGTTTAAAAGAGCATTTTCTTATTAAATCAAACTAAATCTAATAATGTAGATGCAAGAAAAAGCTTGTAGAGAAAGCACTTTGCGTGTGTGTGGATGTGTTGGCACAGTTCACTCACCTGTGTTATAGTTTATCAGTTCATTAGTGTGTACCTCTTCCCACCTTCATAACAATTAGAGGAACAGTTGGCTTTGTTTCTTGTGCTACAAGGACGAGGGCCAGCTCACACAGTGTCTTTATGACAGTGGTTTATTATAATAGCTTCTTAAACGATTACACAGAATGCTAGTAAATGTGTTACAGTGTGTTTTGCTTATAATGCTTTTTAATTGCTATTGGACATTTCTTCAAGAACAACAAATCCATCACAAGCTTTGGCGGCTTGTTATCGACTTTATTCAGCTTTAGTTCACTGAGATATAAAAATAGAAATAATAAAAGCTAATTTATTCATAGGCTGTCCTTTAAAAATTGTTTATCATAATTATTTGGCATAAATAATATTGTTTTTAATTGTTAATCTAGTATTGGGCTCTGCATTGGGATCTTATAGAAGGCTGTAGGCAAGATGACGTATCTTGTCCGAAAATACAGCAAGGTGAGGAATAAACCACAACGAGGCATGCTGTTATAGGAAAATAATTAATGATGAGGTGGTGTGATGGGGCACTACACAAAGTGGAGTTATTGTTACCACTCCCAAGAAAAAGTGATGTATTCCTCTTATACCAGTGTGATTTTCCAACGCTAACAAATTTTTATTCATTAAAGAATGACATTGTACTTTTTATCCATTTATAGTTTAATGTTGCAGAACATATCTGATACAAGTTTATATTTAAATTCCTGTTAATATGTTAATAAGACAAAAATGCAGCTTGTCATGCTACCAACAAATCACATAGTAAAAAGCCATCTGTCATGAAAAATTTCTTGTGTTAGAAAACTTAAAGGAACAGCTTTACCTCTGACTGCTGACACTGGACACTCCTTCCAATGTTGAATAAATGTTGAATTTCACAGAAAACTGTGGTATAAAACCCATTAACATATGAAAATACAAAATGTTCAGAAGCCATACCTTGCAGTGCAGTATGACACAGTGTTTATATATTGAACGATTAGCTATAAGTCATGACGAAGATGCAGGCCTATCATATGTCACCTTTGGTAGGCTAATGACATACTGTTTTGGTTTATGCTGTAACATTCAATATGGGGAAAACTGATTTCTGCCACTATTTTGTAGATTCCTTTTCAATGATTTCCAGAAGCTGTCCTGCTCCAAGTGTCCATCGCTTTCTGTCACTGAGCTTCAATTTACAACTTCCCTAGGCACTTTTTCAGAGTTTGGCACATACCGTCATGAGTTTTGACACTGTTCCCTTAGACAGCGCTCGTATACCATGACAAAATCTCACCTATATTAAAGTGCTTGCTTTATATATGTGTTTTTAGCGCATAAGCATGAGTGGAATTAGATATAATCTGTGGGTTAACTGGCTTTTAAGATTCATTGTTATGCTAGCATGTCTATGGCCTGTGTCATTATATACTGTATAGACTTTATACATTGTGCCTTATATACTGTAAGTTATTGCACTCACCCACCAACACGTCCAAAATAAGTGTTATAATCACTCATTCATATTTCCAACTAACATTACAATCTCTCATTCATTAATTTATGTTCCAAACCAAAACTATGATTTTTCATTTGTTACACCAATGATATAATCACATGTTCATTCATGTCCAAAAAAATTAATAATAGCTCATATATTGTTATGACTATTTATGTCCTAAGCCAATTCGCAATCACTCTTTCATTATGTCTTAAAGCAAGATTATGATCAGTCTTTTCATTATGTCTCAGTCCAATGTTACAATCACTCTTTCATCATGTCTTAAACCAAGTCACAATAAGTCTTTCATCATGACTCATAACAATATTACAATCACTTTTTCATCATCTCTCAAACCAATGCTACAATCACTCGTTCATCTTGTCTCAAATCAATGTTACGCTCACTCTCATCACATCTTAAACCAAAGTTACAGTCACTCTTTCATCATGTCTCAAACCAAGTCACAATCACTCCTCCATCATATCTCAAACCAATGTTACAATCACTTTTTCATCATGTCTCAAACCAATGTTACACTCACTCTCATCACATCTTAAACTCTCTTTCATCATGTCTCAAACCAAGTCACAATCACTCCTCCATCATATCTCAAACCAATGATACAATTACTTTCATCATGTCTCAAACCAATGTTAAAATCACTCTATCATTTTTCAAACCAATCACAATCACTCTTCCATCATATCTCAAACTCTTTCATCATGTCTCAAACCAAGTCACAATCACTCTTTCATTTTTTAAAGCAAGTCACAATCACTCTTTTATCACATCTCAATCCAAGTAAAAATCACTGGTTCACGATGTCTCAATCCACCGTTAGGATCACTCTTTCATTATGTGTCAAAAATAATGTACTTTCATTATTCCCAAGTCAGCATTTTGATCATGGATTCATTTTCCAAAACAGTGTTACAATCACCCTTTCATCATTTCCCTTACCAATAAGTGATATACACTTATTCATTTGCCATGTCCCAAACAAACATTATGATTACTCATCATATCAAAAGCCAATGTTACATTCAGTCTTTCATGTCCCAGAAACAATAACAAAGTTATGATCAGCCTTTAATCATGCCCGAAATGAACAATGCGATCACCCTTTAATGTTATTGCAACTCACTGCAGTAGTCATGGCTAATTGACTAGACTAATGAACAAGAAATCAGATTTTCTGTTGTGTATGGATGGGTCACTGGTTAAGGAGCTAGTGATCAAATTCCAGAGTTGCAAGACAACCACTGATGGGCCCTCGAGCAAGGCGCTTAACCCTCAACTGCTCAGCATTACATTTCAATTTTAAGTGACTCTGAATAAAAGTGTCTGCCAAATGTCTAACGGTAAACGTAATTAATATTGTGATTCCTCATTTAGTTACCTCCCAAGGCAACATTTGAATAATTGAAAATAATTCACTTCCTTTGGTGGCCACTGATCAAAAGAACAATAAGTAAGATATGAGAAGACGATTGGGCACATAATCACTCATTCCAAGAATCCCAACTCAATATTACAATCACTCAATAATTAATGTCCAAAACTACTGTTACAATGACTTATTGCAGCACTTTCTCTGCAGCCCCTGAGCGACCAGAGTTCATTTAATAGAAAGATACGTGTTATGTTCAGAGTGTTTGAGAGTGTTTGAGAATGTGATTAGGAATAGACCAGTATCTCTTGATATCCATGTGTTGATGTTCATTTGGACTTAACTAGGAACAGCTTGCTAATTAATAACCCATGACCATTGGGGAAAGAGGGAGAGGGAGAGATCCCATTTGATTGGTCATCACCAAGGCTTATAGGGAAGAAAAGGTCTTTCACCCAAAAACCTACTTCTCAAGCCTGACGTGGGGGTCTGTATTATGTTAATGTATAGTACATGAACAGTATTGTGTGTGTGTGTATGTGTGTGAGAGAGAGAGCGAGACAGAGCGAGAGAAAGAGAGATATGCATCTATGTGGACTAAATATGTATGCATGTGTGATTGAACTTAAATCTTCTTCTCCCTCACTGACAGTCTTGCTGTATTTGGATGCATATGTGTGTGTGTGTGTGTGTGTCTGTGCACTTTCATAGTGTCAGACTGGATTACCATTGCCAGCCCAATCCTCCTCACTCATTGCACCACTTCAGAACGCTGTGTGTGTGTGCATGTATGCATGAACAAATGTGTATGCATTTATTTCCTTACATTACTTATATTACAAATCATCACTTAACACTGATAATCAGTTTTGTACTTTCATCACATTTTTAGTTCAGGAATTTGATCTGATTTAATTCTTCAATAAATAGGAATTGCTTGTTATCAGAGATTTCTCTCCCAAGCTGCAGCTGAACTAATATGAGATTGGATAAAACTTGCAATGGGTTTTTGTGCAAACATTTTGTTTGATGCATAATTTATTGATTTGCCAGGAAGAACAGAGAGCGGGGTTTGCTGGAGAAATGCTTGTGTTTGTTCCAGAAGTAATGAAACATGCAGAGATAGGCATCAGTAAGCACGCTGACATACACAAATACTCAAATGACACACAGACACGCATACAAATATAAAGCGAGCATGCGCAGTCACCCTTTACCCACTAACAGACACGAAACCAACAATCCATTCTTGGATGATTTTTGGCTTCTTGTTAATTTCACCATACATTTGATTTCATGTTAATTTTAGTGTCAGGACACTGAAATCTGTTTTAATCAAATTTTACCCATCATATTAAACTTGGCCAAGAAGATAATGACTGAATTGAGACACACTGTAGTCAGAAAAATCAAACCACCATCATTATCATATACAAACATGTATATAAGCCAGAGGAATTTTTTTTGTTTATGGGTTTCTCTATGATATCTCAGGAGATTCAGTAACGAGTCTCACTTGTGTTTCATTTAGATATCAACTGTGTCACAAACATTTCTCCTAAAATCTCGTAGGAGAAAAAGAATGAAACGAAAAAGAGACATTACATTTTTCTGAAGATTTAAGGAGTCAACCTAGAAAGAAAAGCCTTGCTTTTCTTTACCACTGCACCTGGTGGTTAGTTTACTGAGTCATTTTTTTTTAAAGTTACAATCAAATTAAAACCACATTTAAGTAAAAGAGGATTGAAATCTCTTCTCCAAATAGGTCTCTGCTCCAAAAAGGTCTCTGCTAAACCTCAGGCTCTGTAAATGAGATTAAAAAAACCAAAAGTTGCAGACCACTATCTTTCAGCCAGTGAGTACAACGAGTTGTTCTGCTTACCTGTCAGATAGCTGAAGAGCAGTAATGTTCAAGCGTTCTAGCCTAGGCAACATATCTACATGTGTTTATAACAGCTAGCTTCAACTAACGTCTGCCAAAACCACTGACTGTACCTTTAATTTTCAAAAAAATAAGTTCAAATTTAATTAGGTGTAGAGTTTTTCTAGGTCACATATATGAAATGCAGCCAGATTTTACTTTCATGTAATTAACCCTAAAATGAAGAAAGGATGAAAGCCAAGAGGGCATATCCAGATATTCTCCCAAAGACATAAATAACATTTTCCCCAGTGGTCAAATAAACTGCTCTACACCAGAAAGACTCTAGTGGATGAATCAGTGGAAAGAAATTGGAGATTGTGTAGTCCTAACAATATTTTAAACAAACTGTATTATGTCAGTAGCCATTTTATGAAAACCATAATAAAAAAATTGCTATGGATTTATTAGGCCTGTTTATTGCCTGTAAAATTATTTGGCTTAATATACAAACTAAAAGCACAGCACTCTTTATCTGGAGCATTTCATGTTTGTCTTGATGCTGATAAATTGTACTGAAAAGATTTTAATCATCTTTTAAACAACGCGTGTGTGTGTGTGCACGCATGTAGGTGTGTGTGTGTCCATGTGAAAGTATGGTCTTGTAGTCTGTCTGTCCGGTTGGTCAGATGAATACTGTTTGTGAATGTCACTTCTTTGGACTCTAATGAACAAGCCCCGCCCCTATGAGCCAACTTTTCAGCATTGAAGCCAGTGAAGCCCCAGGGCTTAGACCATCTCTCATCCCCAGCCAATTAGGTCTCAGTGCTGGAACCAGTCTCTCATCTTCAGCCAATCAGGGAAATTAGGCCTTGGGCTCTGCGCAAATGCATCCCAGATGATTGAGAGAGTGTTATCAAGTGGAACATGAAGGAACGCTATAAGGGATATAAGACACCACCACAAGGGAGAGCGTGTGTGTGTGTGTGTGTGTGATTTATGGCAGTTTTCTCCACTCTGTCAGTGACATTTAAGCAGTGATAACTCTCAGCAGGTGCTGAGTGAGAACGTCGGCGGTCTTAGGAATAGATAAATGGATGTTGCACTTACATAACTGGAAGCATCAGACTAATTTGAACACAAAAGTGTACTTTTCAATGTTGTGTCTTTGATTTTTTTCATGCGTTTAATGGACTTCGGACATTCTGTAGCTTCCATATGCAACAGGGAACAACTTGCTTTTATCTAAAGCAGACTTCTGCGATTTAACCCTGCAAAGTCCTAACTTAGATCTGAACAAACACATCATTAGGGTGACAGCAAATTATAACATTTTATCATTTTATCATGAGAAGGATTCATCTATACCAATATAGATAATGATGTCGTGGGATTTTTTTGGAAAAAAACAAAACAACATAAAACAAAAAACAACAAATATACCATTATACCATATACTGATAAACCTGTAATTATTTTTTGATTCCCTTGAACAATTTGTTGCCCCCAAATATTGCATTGCATTAATGCCATGACTCATAATTTATAGGAGAAGGCTGTATCAAAAAGCTCTAGTGGTGGACTCGATATGGTGACTTTTTTAGATCCCTTTAGTGATTAGCAACAAATCTAGTGATGTTTTTGAGCAGAAGTTAGCAACTGTCTTGCACTCGTTACGGCTCTCCATCTCACATCACAGCTGCTGGTTATATGAGTTGAGAGAGCGGGTTTAGTCGACTCACCACCAGTGTGTAAAGCCTGACTGAGCTTCCCATGCACAAGCCTATGCGCCTAATGACCAATCACTGACCACCATTGTTTGTCTCAGCCATACACTTCTTCGTTCTTAGTTTTAAACTCTATTCTTGGCTATATTTGCAAGTAATAAAGTCAGTTATTCCATCCATAAATGTTTTCTTTCATGTCTATTTCTATTCTATAAGTGTCTTCAGGAAATCTTCATGTAATTCTTCATGTAACACATTTTGATATGCATATGATCACGATTATTCAACGAATAGGCAAATTAGCCCATGACGTCATCGGGTGACTTCTTTTATTCTAGTATTTGAGCATGCGTTGAGCATCTACTTTCCCCTGAAAAGAGCTGGCAACGCTCTGTATGTGTGTGTGTGTGTGTGTGTGTGTTCGTGAGCCAGAAGAGTTCTGCGTGCGGATTTGAGTGTGATTGTGAAAACAGCGTTGTATCAGCAGGAAGCTTTTCCAGCAATAATTTGTGGAAATACGCACTCTGTGTGTGTTTGTGTGTGTGTGTGTGCGAGCTCTACAGACATACCGAATTCTCTAATGTTGTCACATGACGCTGTGATAAGCTCACAAAAGTTGTCCTACATGTATGTATTTGTTACCAGGAGACTTAAGGTTGTTAAATCTGCATGACTGTATCAATATGGAGCTTTGTGTGTGTGTGTGTGTGTGTGTGTTTGTGTGTGTGTGTGTTTGAGTGAGTGAGTGAGTGAGTGTAGGAAGGCTCATTTGAATGGTTGCTATGGTTACAAACTGCTGCTAAACTGAAAGGCAAAACCAAGTGGTGCATCTCACTGCGTTTTCTGCTTTTTTCTGCTTTTTCTTCTGTCATTCTCTAGCACTTTTCTCCTTCTTTTAATCATTTTGTCTGTTTTCTATCTGTCATGACTATCCCTCATTATTCACAACAGCCTTTATTATTATTATTATTTTTTTACATGCATGCTTGTTGTGAAACTGATTAATTAAATTTGTAAAAAATTATTATTAATCTTCCTTAGTGCCCTTTCTCTGATGCTCAGTGCATTATTCCTTTCTTTTATGTCTTGTGATTTAGGCTATTTCTCATTTCATTTTATTATTAAATAAACTACCATTTGGGCACTACATGTGCTTATTTCATTCTTCACGAGCCTTCACATCTCTCTCTCTCACACTCTCTCTGTATCTCCTCCCTCAGTTCTTTTCCTCCCACTCGCTCTCCTCTTCCCCTCTTCCCTCGCTCCAGTCGTTCGTCTCAACAGAAGTGAGCGCATTCACAATTAGCATGCGTACCTGCAATTAGTGCTGACAAACCTCCAATAATTATCCTGTAAGAGCTGCCTTTCTTTCGGTGTAACCCCCCCCCCCCCCCCAAGTCCCCCCCCCCTTCCCCCATCCTCCCTATGGCGTGCGGCGTGTTTTGCACCAGGTGCCTGGCTCTCACACTTCTCCTTAATGCCACTGTGTCAAGCGCTTAAGAGACACATGAGGGATACTGTCAAGAAACACACACACACACATTATCCTTATGAGGAGCTTCTACTGACATAATTATTAACGCAGCTAATTAATGCTACCATTTCTAAAACCATCAAACTAGACCAGCCAGAACCACCATGAAAGGTGGTTCATGAAAAAACCTGACCAGCTGAGACCGGTGACCAGCTAACTGTCCCAACCTTAACCTCTTTTTATTTATTTATTTATTTATTTATTGATTGATTGATTTAAAATAAAAGCTGCACTTTTGGGAAAAAAGCTTTTATATATTAAACAAAACCCTCCTCTCGCTTGTTGCTTTTGTGACCCATTTTGATATATTCGTTTCAATGACACACACACACACACACACACACACAGCACATTTGATGGTGACTAAGTGTTTGCTTCTGCATTGCTGCTAATGAGAATGGCAGGAAACAATAACAAGTTTCCTTCAGGCATTGCGGAATGAATGGAAAAAAGATGGAGAGAGCAAAAGGAAGGGGAGCAAAAAAGGAAACAGAGATTTGAGTGAGAGTTGGTGTGGATTCTTAACAGGATAAGGTCAATGGATGTGTATGGGAGATATCTGTGCTATTGGACATTGTGTGTGTACCATAGGCATGAGTGATATTATAATATTCTATCGATATTGCAATAAATTAGGTATACAGAGAAAGAACTTGCAGTGTAATCAGTACTTTTATAACATCATCCAACACAGTTGTTCTCAAACTGGGCATTCAAATTTATATGTGTAACAACTGTTTTATTTTTCCTTTATTTCACTGGTAAACAATGCATTTTTTACACACATTAAAGGAGCTGTTTGTAATTTTTAGAGCACTTTAGAGCAATTGCAATGAAAATATTGACAAGCCTTCTCCTAGAAACCAACCAACCAACCAACCCCTACCCTCCTAAATATGCCTAGTGAGTTACCTTTTAAGGAAAACGAGTGGAGCTGAGCAATTTTTTTTTCAGCAAGGGGTGGGGCTAATATTCCAGCCCAGAAAAATGACAGAGGCCTAAAATAAAGAAACTATCCACATCCATTGCATAGGAATAGACTATAAAAAGTGTCACTGCTGTTTTGCAGGCAAAACTAAAAATTCTGATATGTATCATGAAGGTTTTGTGATATAATACCCCTGGTGTGCCATTCTGTCAACTGATCAACCAACTGGTGTCTCATTCTGTCTAAACACATTCAGTGTGCACTACACATTCGCATGCTGTCTCACTTTCTCTTTCTCTATCAACCTTTCTCTATGTCTGTCAATATCTTGTATCATATGTCTGTCACCCTCTTTCTCACTGCCCTTTCAAAATGAAGCTCATTGTGCTTCACAATCAATTTCTTTTAAAGCTTTTATGTTAACGGAGTGTGCTTCGATTTTTCTTCAATACGCTGGCACTCACTCTGAAACTCAAGGTTCAATTCACATAAAGGATTTATTTGTTCTCTGCAATACAATACATTACGACCTATAAAAACCAGTAACAAACGCACGCGCCTCCCTTTAGAAGTAATGCATCAAACCATAAAATATAAGTATTAGGTCTGTGGAATTTGCACAGTAATGTGTGACATTAGAGGCGCATTTTACTCAAATGGCTTGTGAAAAATCATTCTTTTGCATTGCAGTTTGTGAACATGGCTTAAAGAAAAAAAAAATAGCTTTGACTCCCTAAAGTTGCAGCTTATAGAAACAGCCTATGCAAAAATATCTGTCTTGATTTGTTTGAGTTCCTGTACTTACTTTAGTTAACTTGCGTATAGTGTATGTATGAAGCAAATGTAAAAATCTTTGAAGGAATATTCTAATATTTTTCAGTCTAATATGTATCTTCAGCATCTGTAATTTATGTGTGATTACCTTAGACAAGAATTTTGACGTTTCTCTGTACTGAGAAAAGATCAGCAAACTAATCTTCTCAAAAATCCATCATAATTGAAATCTAAGGCCAGCTGTTGAATACAATTTTGTAGAATGCTTCATGAATGATTCATGATTCATGAATGCTTCATAGAAAGGTATTTATCAATTAAGCTCTAAATCTGAAATGAAATATTCTTTCAGAATGGCAGTATTTTTTTCTGACTCAGAATTTGTGGCTATGTATTAACTGATGTAGCTTTAACACAGAAATACCCCAGATTCTGCCTGATAGCGCATGGATACCACCAAAGCCTTCAGGAAAGTTAGATAAAACTATATTACACAGCTTTGGTTAGATATTCTCTTCATTTTTGCTAGAATATAAGTTCTAGTTTTAAATTTGTCCTATACTGTCACATATATTTTTTTTTAAACATTTATTGATAGAATTCAGCAACTGTTCTTAAACTTCAATCATAAATCATTTTTGAGTAAATAGGTTTTTGTTTCTTTTGCCATTACAGGGAGAAGTGGAAATGAATGTCTTTGATAATCATTCATTTTACAGATGGATAATACAGTGGACATAAATTAGGGGGGGGAAATGCTGGAGAATTCCTTTAAAGATAGATGGTAAAGAAGATGTTAAATATAGAAGTTTGGCAAACTTGTTACTAAATTCGACAGCATGTATGACAGAATTCTCTGTAGGCTTTCGACGTTTCCATGGACCCTGTCCAAAACATGCCATTAATTAGTAGTGAAGGCTGAAGAAGAGAAAGCATATGACACATTTTTCTAAACTCTCTCCCTGTCTCCCTTCCTCCAGGGACTGCGTCTTCACTTCACTGCCATGCTTGTCAGCCTCGGCCTCTTTCCCTCCTTCCGCCGTACCCTCTCCTCGCCCTCCGTCCTCCCTTCACCTTCCAGACTCCCTCTTTTCTCATTTGTGCTCCTCGTGTCGCTGCTCCTCTTCCCAGCTTGCGAGTCGCGACGGGGCGGTGGGGGCATGGCTGGGGGAGTGGCCACTGGCAACATCATTGGGCCTCCCCATTACTCTCCACCAAATCCGGTGGCATCAGTGCCCAAGTTGGCGCAGGGCCTTAGCATTGCCGTGGTGCTTGTGGGCAACTCGAGCGAGGTGGCGCTTGCTGAGGGCCTGGAGAAGGAGGACTTTCTACACGTACCGCTGGCACCCAAGCTCGACCTGGTCACCATGAATGAAACAGACCCAAAGAGCATCATCACGCGCATATGTGCACTCATGTCCCGCCACTGGCTCCAGGGCGTCGTGTTTGGAGATGACTCTGACCACGAGGCCATCGCCCAGATCCTTGACTTCATCTCAGCGCAGACCCACATCCCCATCCTGGGCATCCGCGGAGGGTCCTCCATGATCATGGCTGCCAAGGTAATGTCCCACCTCAAGCATGTCTCTTCCTCGGTTGTTAAGTATCTCTTTGACTGTTTCTTTCAGCATCCTTTCTATCCCCTGGTCTATACTCTCAGAAATAAAGGTACCGAACTGAACCTTTCCTTTTTGCTGCCATCAAGGTTAATCAATCTTTTGTACCTTTAGTATGTATCTTTCAGATGGAAATACGAACACAGTGTACCTTTAAAATGAATTTAAGGTGCATAATTGGAGCTCAAGGACCACTTTATTCTTAAACCACATACACATTCCCAGGTAGAATATACAAAGTAAAGGTACAAAGGATGTAACCTTGAAGGTACCATCACAGCGACAAGGAAAAGCCTTTATTTCTGAGAGTGTCAAATCTTCCTCTGGTTTGTCTCTGTGTTTTTTTTGGTCTCTCGCTCTCTTTCTTTCTGCCCTCTTTTGCTCTCATGACTTTTTTGGTCTCTATCTAATGCCATGTTGAGGTTTTTAGACATGAGATGGAAAAAGGTGGGGTAAGAGCACACTTATTATGGTGACACGTAATTATGTACAGGTCCACGTTCCATTTGCAGAATATCTGATTTGTTCTTTGTGCAAAATGAGTGGCTGCATAATGACATTACTGTGTTGGCTTCATAGTTGCCGGATAATTCTGAATACTCAGCAGATATGGTGAAAATACCTACAATACTACAATGATAATTTGATATGATTAAATAAGTCTGGATGAATTGCATATGAGTAATGAACCTCTCAGAGATGTGATTTGAGGTCAGATTTAGGGTGACCACATCTTTTTTTGTATTCTTCTATCTGGTTTCGGTTTCTTGCTCTTTTGGTCTCTCTTATTCTTTATATCTGTCTTCTGTTTTGTTTTGATTTTCTTCTGTCTCTGTCTTTTGGTCAGTCTAGCTTTCTTTTTTGTCTTTTAATATCTTTTGCTTTTTGGCTTCTTCTTCTCACTTACCTTCAGCCACTGTCTCTGTTGGTTTCTCTGTTTTTCTATTTGTCTTCTTTTTCATTCATTCATCTTCACTATCCTGGTCAGGGTCACTGTGATTTCTATATCGCTCTGTGGCATCTCTCTTTTGCTCTTTTGGTCTCTCTCTATTTTACTGTCTGTCTCCCACTTTCTCTTGGATTCTCCCTTCTCTCTTTGGTCTCTGTCTCACTCTCGCTTTCTCTCTCTATCTATATATATATAATATTGTGAGTTTTATTCAGAGCAATTACCAAGGTGATTTCACTATTGCACCAGTTGCTGAGTGTCATGTGATAAAGCGATCCAGACTGTCCCAGTGTCCAACCTGTCAAAGACTCTTTTATCTGGTCAAAAGATCATGGGTAACATGGCTCAAAGGGGACTGAACTAAGCACTTTGAAGTCGAAAGCCGAAGATGTGCTGTGTTAGGTAGTAATTCGATGGGCTCAGTATTAGTATTCCTGTCACTTCTGCTATTACCAGTACACTGCTGCCTTTTGCACCAACAGACTTTGATGAACGACAGCAAGAGAGAATGAAGAAAAGAAAAAAAGTCAAAGTGCAAGTGGTAAACAGGGAGGAGAAAAACAGAGAGAGAGAGAGAGAGAGAGAGAGAGAAAAGGAGAAGGCCAGACTAAAAGAACTGGTATTGGTTTTACCCTGTAGAAAGCAGGGGAATGAATAGAAGCAGGGACAGAGAGAGAAAAGAGCACAGAAAGAAAGGAAATGTCAGCAAGACTTTTAGCAAATGCCACTGACTGATAGAGTGGGAGTCAAATACAGTTGTTTTGTCAGTCTGGAGCAAAAGAAAAGAAAAAAAGAAGAAAAGAACCAGTGTACAATCCTATCCCAAGTACCATCCCAAAGTTGATTATTTTCCTATAACAGTGTGTCTCAAAGAGTTTTATTTATCTTATACTGCAATTTGCAGATTAGCGCAATTTTTTTTTTTATTTATTTATTAATGAACTACACATCATACTTTTTAACCATTTATAGTTACATTTAAAGTTGTGGAACATCCACATGACAAGTTAGTTCCTGTTATCACATAAAACAGCTGTAAACAGTTTTCTCTTCTTGCTTTTTATTTTTCTCTCTCTTGATGTTAATAAGACAAAAAAAAAAACTTGTCAGGTTATCAAGAATGATTATGATATCAATAATATGTTTTCGTTTTCAAATAACAACATATCTGTTTTGTTATTAGACTTAGATTAAAAATCCCTCTGAAATCAAGGTTACTACAGAACAGTAACAGTAATGAGCACATTAATATAAATCTGTGACTTGATTTACAGCCAGGTGTAGCTACTTGTAGAGCTGCTGTTTGAGATTATGTAATATCTTCCGACCAATCAGATTCAAGAATTCGACAACACTGCAGTATAAATAAAGTTATGTAATAATTGGGATGTTACAGTACATCATTCTTTTATTCTATTCTATATTTACACTGTATTTACATTAATTTACATTATATTCTATATTTACATTGTATTTACATTAATTTACATTATATTCTATATTTACATTTACATACATTATTTGTTGGACACTTTATCCAAAGCCACTATATAACTGAGCAGACGAGGCTTAAAGTGTCTTGCTGAAGAGCCCTGCAGAACTGCAGTACTTCGGCAGTCCAGGGCTTTGAACTCACATCCTTCTGGTCACTAGAGCAGGACCTTAACTGCTGAAATACAGCTGCCACAAAATAATAATCTTTCCCTAGAATGGATCCAAAATATCTTTCTGTATGACATCATCAGTGCACGGTGTATCTCTAATCATTTTTTTTTAAACTACAGAATGAAATTAAGACATGACAGAGATTTGATCTGTCTAACCAAAAATTCTTTATCAGTTTAAGTATGATCCATCGGTTATTTGTTTTATAATTTAGTTTTATAGTTCTCCCTCTTACAGGAAAAAAACTCCCTTCTTCTTACGGAATAAAGTCTTATAGTAATTTTACACCATCAGTCATATATGGTGTGATATGTATATACATATATATATATATATATATATATATATATATATATATATATATATATATATATATATATATATATATAT
>CM075028.1:10727288-10746681 GCA_037576675.1 Pangasius sanitwongsei
ATATATATATATATATATATATATATTTAATTCTTCCTGGTTATAATGTTCCAGGCATACAAAGCAGAAAAATCCTATATATAGGATATAATATAATGTAATATTTGGTTTTCTTTGTATGGAGGAGAAAGCCACATAATCACGTATCCATTACATAATCACTGTGATGAATGATGGCTATTACTGCTCATTCATTCATTCTTAGTGGAATGGAGTGGTGTTGTCCTAAAAAAAGCTCAGAATTAAACTCTTACACCACTAAATGATGCCATTATGTTATATTTTTGTTATGCAAAGACCACAATCACATGCTGTAGTTCCAATAATTAGTCAATACATTTATTGTTAATGTCACTTTTTTTTTTTTTTGGTCTTGTCCTTTGCTTTCCTTCCTTGCTTTTTTCTCTTACAGTCTTTACTTTATGTTCTCTCTTTTGCTTTCTCTGCTTTCTTGGATAATCTTGGATAATTGTGTGCAGAAATCATTCAGGAATCATATAACAAATGTATTAAGGGTGCTGATGATTATGTGGACATGGAGAACCTGGTCCTCCATCAGCACTAGAATGAGCAGAGTAAGCAACCCAGTGTACAGTGGTAAATTAGGATGGTGCATCAAAGATGGCTGCCATAGAAATAATGGGATAGTCAGTTTGGTGCTTGTCTAAGTTCTATAGTGAGCTGGCTTCCATATATAGTTATCGTCTTCTATCTCAAAAAATCTCATGCCATCGAGTCACAAGCTCATGATCTAAGCAGCACCTGTGGATATTTATAGCTGTGGGAAAAGTATAAGTACATTGTTATTTAAACAATTGTACCTTACATTTTATTTTCCTTCACCTAAGACTTTAGACTTTTACTTTCTACATTCCAAGAGAAAAAATTCTACCTTCCACTACCTACATTTTTACACTTCACTACATTTTTAAACATCACTACTTTTTAGCATCAGACAGCTTCAAGAAGTCAATCTCAGTTCCTAATAAGTATAACTTTAACAGATGTGACAGCAAGAATGAGACCCAATACTCAATATTGTAATCTGTCATTATTGTGCATACACTTTTGTTTGTATAGTAATAGCTAGGAACTAGCGTTCGGCTAGTTTGTGTCATTGTTATTACTTATAATCTTTTCTAAATGCTCCTGCAAACATCTATGAATAAATCCATTCATATCCAGCTTGATAAATGAGGCCCAATGTGTTTACTAGTATATTGTAAAACTTTACAATCCCATGTTTTTTTGTCACTCTTGCCTACATTCACAGTTATTTTTCAAAAGTTTTTTATGCCAGATTCCTCAAAGTAGCTTTGATTACAGCTTTGTAATGCCTGGCATTCTCTCAACCAGCTTCAAGATGTTTCCACCTGGGACACATTTCCAGCAGTCTTCAAGAAGTTTCCACACATGCTGTGCGCTTGTTGGCTGCTTTTCCTAACGAGAATTGTAAATGAAAACTACTTGTTTGGGGACATTTAAAAAATATGATCCCACTTAGAGACTTGTGAGTTGTGTGCTTAGGTTCATATAAGCTATACAGTGTCATGTAACTGAGGATATACTGTATGTACTGTTACAAATGGAGTACAGCAGTAAACTTTTATGTGTATGAACTTCAAGAATACATGTGCATATTATCAGTTTTAATGGGACATGCTTCCACAGGTCATTATATGTGTGTGATAAGGTGAGAATAATTACATTTGTATGAACTGCTGGTTTTCCAGTAACACTTTTCCTTCTATTTCATATCAGGATATGTTTCATTACCTACCGTTTGGGGTAATACTGATGTAAAACCCATTATCATGTTACAGCACATATACAGAGGTGTACATTTTCTACAATTTAGCTGAAGCAGTTTGGATTTTTGAGCCGAGATATACTTGGAAACTACACTTGCTATATTTGCTGAGCAAAAAAGGCAATTCACTAAGGGAAATTGTGGAACATGTAAGGCACATGTGCTGTTACTTTTGTATCACGTTGACTTTATTTAGGTGAACTCTGACCTGCGAATTTGCAATCCTCAGTCTTGTGAGCCAATAGAAAGGAAGAAGTCAGGACCGCGTTGTCTTTGGTGAGCAAAAAAAGAACAAGCTGTCAATTATTAATCTTCATAAAGTCATCATTCAACTACATACATTTTAAATTCTATACTTAAATATAAATATAAATACTTAATTGAAAGATTAAGTACCTAATTTGAGTGACCAACATCTGATATTCCATTGATTTGCTTGTCTTTCTAGATGTTGAGCAATTGTGGTGTAGCATTTTTGAGCCTCAGTGGTATGGCACAATCTATAAGCCATATATAGCCATAGATTTATTATTGCACCTAGTGGACACAAAAGGGAACTGCAGCAAGCACTTATAGAGGCCCATTGGGGAAGGAATCACGCTGCCCTATGATCACTCCATCTTCATCATCTTCAGTGGAGGAGGAGCAGCAGACACAACAAGTGATCCCATGGTTACCAGATAACAGTTTTTATGTGAAATTCGGGGAGAGTTTAAACAAATTCTGAGGCAGCCAAGATCGTGTTTTATAGCAAATAATCTGAATTATATCTAATATATTTCCACAAACAAAGTGTAAGTGCAGACAGTGTTTCTATTATATACAGAACTATTTCCATTGTAAGATATATTGGAAGAGGGAAAGGGATTTAATGGAGTGGATAATATCTGTAAATCAGAATTACGTGTCCACCACAGTGGCCTTGTTTCTCATGCTAAGGCTGAGGAAAAAGAAGAAAAATGTTTCTCTCTTTTCCGGTGCCTGATTTTTTTTTAATGGGGACTAGTTTCGGTTCTTTTTTGTGGTTTTTGAAATGTAGTTGGGCTGGAAAATTTGCTGAAACCTGGCAACCCTGGTTAATGACATTAGCTCTTCTGTGGGGTGGTAAAATTCTGTTCATTCTTTCTGCTTGCTAGTGTTTTCTTATTAACAGTGTTGGCACTCTCTGCAAATATTCTACAGCAATTATGTAGAGGTTACATTTTAAAATCTGGATCTGTCCTGTGTTGTTTGTTTGTAGTTAGGTAGTGTTGGGTTACTGTATTACAACTTTTATATCAGCTACACTTGAAAACACTACACTGGAAAATTCCTGTTAGTGTATAAAAACTGTAAGTAAAATTCTTACTGACAACTCAGCAGCCCATGAAAATATATTACAGATTTATTATCACCCTGTTACACACTTGTATGTAACTACTATATGATGTACTACTGTAATGCATCTGTACAAATGCATACATGCTCAGTATACAGTTAGCATGTATAGTTTAGGTGTATCTACACAGGTAGAAGAGAAAGCAAAATGCTTCTTCATTTTAAAGTTTTGGAACAAATTATTAACAAAATGTTTGCCTTAGAAAGATTTATACAATTAGAATAAAGGGTTTAAATAGGATCAAACACACTGAAATGGTATTTAGTATAATAGATATATGCCATATAACGCAGAATATCAGCTTTGTGACGTACAAAAATCTATTAATTTTATTAAAAAAATATTAATTTTACTAGCTAAATCTTATATATATATATATATATATATAGCTTATATTCTTCTGTTCTAATTATAACTACTGGTTTCTTTAAGAAATTATTGTACAGTGTGTGTTTATTCTACCTGTATCAGTTGAATTCTTTCAGTACTTTTGTATAACAGTGCAAACCGTTTTGATCAAATGTTAATACAGATTAATTTGATCAAATGTTTTTACAGATTAAAACAAGTCACTGTTGAATGGCCATATGAATGCTACTAAAAAGAGATCGAGAATATGGAGAATGGGAAAGAGGAGGGATAAACATGCCATCTGGAGACAGAGATGGGTAGATTACGAGCACACTGTACACTCCGAGAGAGAAGGAAAAGAAAGAAGAAGGGGGGTGTTATGAAACGAAGTGAAGTGTGGGGGTGTGAAATAAAGGAAGCTTCTCAACATGCAATTACAACACGTTTAAGTTTGAAAAAGGAAATTTTTTTTTAAGCGGAACAGCAGAAAGAAGGCAGGACCTGAGCATGCATTGGAGTCATCATCTGGGGACACTGAAAGATGCAGAGGAAGAGAAAGTGAGATGAGAAGGAGGCACAGGAAGCTGAGAGAAAGGAGCACAAAGTCAGAAAAAACATGCAAGCGAGTAGCTACAGTTGGGAGATGCAGATGGAGAGCGAGAAAAAGCATGTGAACAAAAAGGAGAGAGCGAGAGAGAGAGAGAGAGAGAGATGGGGGGAGAGATTGAGGAGGAGGGAGATCTGTGACATGCCACAGGAGGAGGTGGTTAAATAGAGGGGATTGAGGAGTGTTTTCAGCCCTGTCTTTTTCTTAATAATTACCTCTCTCTCACTCCCCCTCTCTCACATACACTCACACACACACTAGCTCTGTGGGCTGAATCGGTTACCATGGCAACCAGTGGCACATACATTTCTATATATATATATGTAAAAGGATGCTGTGAGAGAGAGAGAGAGAGAGAGAGAGAGAGAGAGAGAGAGAGAGAGAACATGCCAGAGCAGAATGGAGAAAAAGCAGCTATGAGGAGAGACAGTGTATTTTTTGAGGGAGTTGGTGGGGGGTAAGAGCTTCAGGCATTGATGGTAGAGAGGCAGAGGACATGTCAAAAGGGATGATCTCACACACACACACACACACATACACCAGGAGTTTACATGAAGAGAAATAGAAAAACGTAATAAATTTAACAACAGACTAATGTGAAGGAGAGCGAGAGATTTTACTTGGCTTGGTGTCACATTCTTAATAATTCATTAAAAAGCCATTTTGAATTAAAAATAGGTCATACATCATCATTGCAATATGTAACTATTAGGTAAATTCAGTGTGTGGTCTAAAGCACAATGTGTAATCCTAAAGCACAATAATTCCTCATTATTGCCATACCAGAGAGAATCTTCTGACCTCAGGTCCAGCATTTTGTCATAGTCCATTCATATTTATCTCTCATTCCAGCTTTTCTCTAGGTAAAATTCTCTGTACCAAGCTGGAAAGCCATAATACAGCCAAACAGATCAATCAAGCCTGTAGAGAGTATAACCCACACAACTCTCATTTAGACCTGTCTAAACATTTTGGTCCAAAAGAGAAAATCTGTAAGGCCTATATATAAAAGGTCAATAAGACTCCATCCTTCCTTTTTTTTTTTTTTTTAATAATTATATTCTGCTATGCTGGGAAACATTCCTAATTTCTGCATTTGTATTCTCCTTCACTGTAAATTGCTTATTAATTTGGGAAATCAAAATCCTCACCCCTGCTCTGTGATAAATCTTTAGCACTTACCTCAGTTTATCTAAGGTCAGGATACCATCAACAAACTAATAACTGTGAGGAGCCATTAATTACTACTACACTATGTGCATATAAAGATGATGTAACATTCCCTTGCTGAATACTCTGAAAAGTTTTGATGAAATTGCGAATTCCCTACAAAGTGATTTCAAGTAGAGCCCCTTTAGAAAGCTGAGAACCTTCAACTATCCAAAGATCTATTGAGTAGACTTTTTTCTAAGAGTGCACTTATGTAAGAAACAAATGCATTGGGGAAACATTATACTTTGCATGTTGTGTCTCTTACCTTCGGATTTAAAATAGTAAATGCATGATAGATAAAGAGGGACTTTGAAAAGTTCCCTGAGGGGGTTGGTCATTCTGTGAAACGTGTGTTGACCAATCAGTGATGTATATAGGAAAATCCCCCCAAGCAGTTCCAGAAACATTTCAAAAACCGGTTGTGGCCCTTTGGTTAAAACATTGTGCTAATGATCAGAATGTCATGAGTTCAAATCTCAACATAACCAAGCTGCCACTGTTGGGCCCTCAACTGCTCAGTTGTAACCTGTCTAAACTATAAGTTGTTCTGGAAAAAAATGGTCAGTGAAATGAATAACGTAAAAAAAAAAAAGAAAAAAAAAAAGCACATTTTGTAGCAGGAAAGGTTCCTAGACCTATGGCTCAAGAGCTAAAAGTGTTCTTCATTCCTCCTGATGAAATATACCTAAAGTTCTTGAAAAGGTTCCTGCAATGGACACACACAACCTTTGCAGCTCAGTCCTCAAGCTACACAAGAAAGAATCGATTGCTAAATAATATACCTAACCACATGGTGGGCAACCCTGCTGAATTCTTTTCTGAATCCTCATAAAATCCACTCCTAACCAATCCTATCACATTACACACCAAAAAGAGACTGTTCATTAGAGAAAGCAAGATTATTCTGAATTCATATTTTCATAGAATGGCACTTTAATTGTATTTTGTAGTCAATAAACAATAATGTCACCAGCCTCCCGGTTCTTCAAAAACTCTATTTTGAAAAATGAAGCAATACTGCCCTTGTGAAACCAGTAGGTAGTCTTGCAACACTAAAGAACCATTTAAAAATCTCATACATTCCAAGTGCTTGACAAAAACATTTATAAGATTGGGTCGACATGTCATCAATACCAGGTGCACAGCCAAATGAAAGCTGCTGAACAGCAATAGTTAGTTCCTGGAATTCAATATCAGAGTGCAGTGATTTGATTTGTACTGTCCCCAATTTAAGCAGTCCCATCAATAACTCGTCTCTACAAGATGGATCACAAGCATCAGCACAGTAAAGGTCTGGATATAAGTCGGTGGCAATCTGCAGGCTCTATAGTCAAAGTTCCGGGACTAGATTGAATCCATGTTATAGAAATGGGTAGAAATTGAGTTTTGAAAGCTCTTGTATCTTCAATCTATTCGTCAGAATATTCTGCAAATAGTCTTGGTAATAGCAGAGGTGTGTGTAGCTCATCCTTTGGTGGAGTTAGACTGATCCCTGTTTTGGCCCACTATATACTGCTCCTCCTCTTCCAATAGCAAGTCAATGTTTTCATTTGTTTGTGCTCTGTGTGGGCACTTAAGCCTTTTATTCCTGATATTGCTGCACTCAATGCACAGTGTACTCACACACCTCTTTCCTCTGTGCCACAATCTGCAATATGTCCTAAGTAAGCTCATTTGTAAACATACCTCTCTGTTAAACGGCGCCATCCCACTTAACAAAATGAGGAAGTTCACGCTTAATGTCCTCTTTAGGAAAAAACGGTAGTACATTGGAGTACATAATTTTAGTCACTGGCAAAAGTGAAATAATGTGTAAATAAAAAAGTTATACTTACAGCAATTAAGGTACTTATTTAACTAATTAACAAAGTCCTTTCTCTTTCAAACATTACTTTGTTAAAACAGAATCACCTTCTACTTTCTCCTGTAATCTCCTAGCAATTACATCTGTGCCCCGATGTGCCCTTTCCACCTAGAAACAACACAAAATTTAAGCTATATTTCAGACGGTAGCCTACTGCAGCATTGTGCGTTCTGGCAGCGGTTAAAATGCAAACTTTCTAACCATAACAGAGCACAGAAGTGAAAATCTCGATGAATTGACAAACTTTATGTGATCTCTTATACAGTGGTAATGCATGTTTTAATACCCATGACAGATATTCTTTTAGACCAGCACAAGAAAAATGGGCTTTATGTTTATGAAACTATTAGATGAAATGCAATACGTGAACCTGATTAAACTGATGAACTCTTGGTATCATGTGCTAACACTTATTTGTGTGAAGTAGGGTTCAGTGCATAGGGTGCATCAAATCAAAGTACTGATCTAGGTTGGATCTGACAACCAAAAGTGCACTTTCAACTTTGACTCCTGACTTTGATAAGCTAGAGATTATCTACTGCATTAGGTGATTCATAATCATAACTGCTCCGGGTGTGTGTTCACGGTGTGTGTGTTCACTACTGTGTGTGTGCACTTGGATGGGTTAAATGCAGAGCACAAATTACGAGTCTGGGTCACCATACTTGGCCACAAGTCACTTCACTTCACTTCAACATGCAGTGCGACGGGCCATAAAAGCCTTTTTAAATTTGTAAAAAAACAAAAACAAAAAAAAAACAAACAAACAAAAAAAAAAAGAAGAAGTGGGACCTTCTATAACAACAATTAAATGTAATGTTTTACTGTTCAAGTGCAGGAATATGATTATACAGTATGTGTAAGAGTGCAGCATTGAAATAGGTTGTTCAAGATCTGTTTTAATCTTTAACATTCTGTGGACGCTAACATGCTAGCTACTCAAATTGTTAGCCTCTGACATTAGCTTTTATGCTCTGTGTATTTCCCAGTTGCCTAGCAACAGTGTTCTCCCAACCACTTGAACGCATGAATGGCACACTGTTTTGCATCTTGGAACGTTGTGTGAACAATGTTATAAGAATATTGTGACTCATATCACATTTTTCAGAACATTGCAGAAACGTTGCAGTTCAACCCTCTTATAACCTATAGAATTTAACGAGCAATCATGATAATGCTTAATTCTTTCTTAGCTGGGAGCTTATACACTAGCCTATGAGACCTAGAAATGATCGCAGTGAAACAGAAATGAATAGAGAAAGCCTTAAGAAAAGAGGGACACAAAGGCCCAAATGGTCATTCTCTGACCACATCACACACTCCATCTGCCCACATTCCCAGCATGCACCAGAGAGACAGGGAAAAAAATTGTGTGATAGGGACTAATGGTGGACAGATTGCTTATTGTATTATGACTAGAGGCAAAACCATTTCCCGAATGTCTCGACATTATAGCTCTAGCCAGACTCAGGTGTTCTTAAACTAGCATTGTTATCTTCTCCACATGAGCGTGGATTTTATTATCCTCCCGAGTACATACTCTCTCATGTCCTGGCAAAACCACCAGCATTTTGTCCTTGCGTGGTTCAATAAGGAGTGTGTGTATGTATGTGTGGGTGTATGTGTGCACTAGAGAGATAATGACAGCAGTATTGTTCTCTGCAATTATGCCATTGGTTAGAAAGTGCCCATAATAATCCTCTTCATATTAGAGCATAGTTATTGTCGCACAGCTGGGGCAATAGAATGCAATAATGCTCTGGCCACTGGCAAGAGGTGAGATGTATGCTTCCATCCCATAATACTCACTGCTCTGGGATGCCTGTCTCGGGGCCAAGTGTCACTGCACGGGTCCAAACGGTTGCTACAGAGGTGTGGAGTAATCCTGAGATGGGATAGTGTGTTAGGCTTGTATGCACTGCAGAGACATGCTGTCTCTCTCTCTCTCTCTCTCTCTCACACACACACACACACACACTTGGGTAAAGAAGTGTAAGCATGAGCCCCCGTCTCTCTCCTTTTCCCTCTTTCTTTCTATATCTGACACCAGCATACAAGCACACACACACACACACTTGGGTAAAGAAGTGTAAGCCCTCTGTCTCTCTCTTTTTCCATCTTTCTTTCTATATATGACTCACACACATACACACACACACACACACACACAGAGATACATTACGCATATATATTAGATCAAATTTCCTTGGTTGAATACTATTTGAATTTCATAATATTTACATAATTGAAAGGCAAAAATCTTTCAGTTGCCTAAATGCAGACATTTATTATCATTAATTATCATTTATAGCATACTTTAGTTTATAAATGATGTCTATGTTACAATTACTGTATAGGTATGTCAATTATAGGTGTATAATATTATATATAATTCCAGAAATTATATTTAAATTCTTTTAAATTTATTTAAAAAATAAATACAGTATGTATCCTAAATAAATAAATAGTTAAAAGTTAACAATAGGCACTTATTGAGTCATGCTTTTTCTGTGTCTGAATCTCAAATAATGTTCACTACATAGTGTACAACAGTGTTATTTTATACCCTATAAAGTGAACATATATTAAATAGGAAGCCATTTGAGCTTTGACCCTAATCGTGTGTTGGAGTGCAATTACAGCGTAATTAGCAGTACACTGTCTTTTCTTAATAATTTACCATCACATGTGAGGAAAATGTCTAACAGTTTTATCTTGTTTGCACAGTCACTATGTCTTTACATTGTCTGTATAAAAGATTACTAGCTTCAATCTTTAGCTAGCTTCCATGGTTAGTGTCCATATTTCCTAGTTGCCTAGCAACAGTGTTCTCACAACTTTTTCGATCACTTGACAACACATCTACTAAGCATTGCATGTTTTCCCCAAAAACAACAATATCTTTGTGAAGAGGAGGGTTTTTTTGTGAAGAGGTTTTTTTGGTGGTACGTGGTTAGCGTAAAGAATGTTCTAGTAACACTGCTTCTTTGGCTTCTCTTTCCTTTGTGTGTTAAAAACAGTTCCAAGTACAAATTCAGCCCCACAAACCAATAACATTTCCAGATTTATTTCAGATTCTGTGACTTTACATTCATTAGCTCGTGTTTAATTAACTCTCTGATGTCTTTGTTAGGTGTTGTGTGTGCGAACTAGAGACTAAGTGTAATGACAATCAGTCTAAATCAGGCAGTTTATACAGTATCTATGCTAGTCGGAGGCCCCCTAGTGGTGTGTCTCTGGTGTGTGTGGGAAAATCTGTTGCTGCAGAGATGAGTGCTCTCTGATGCCTCTCTCTCTCTCTCTCTCTCTCTCTCTCTCTTTCTATTTTCCCACACATGTGTACGCTTTATTGCGCTCCTCCCTGTCTTCTCCCATACTTGTTTCTTGTTGGTATGATTGTCCCACTGTGGAATGAATCCTACAGAGAGATTATTCCAAAGAGCTAGAGAAGGAAGAGAAAGAAATCCGATCATGTTCTCTCCATGTCTTTTAGCGCTAAGTAATTCTGTGACTTGTTTAAATGCGAAAGCAGCCCACGCATTCTCTCATCTCTGTCTCTCCTTTTCTCTCTCTGTCTTGGCCTCTCATCTGCCATCTCATTTTATGTCCTCCTCTTTCTTCTCTCTTTATCTCAGCTTTCTTTTTTCCCTTCTCCTGTTTCTATCCATCCTCTCCCCTCTTTAACTTTTCTTTTTTCCTCCTATCCTTTTCTTTAACTCGATTTATCCTCTCATCTTATCTCCTTTATCTCTCCTCTTCTCTTTATCGCTTATTGTTTTATGTAATTTCCTCCCTTCTTCTCTCCTGTCTTTATTCCTTGTTTCCGTTCTCCTTATCGCCTCCATTTATCGCTCCTGTCCTTTCCTCACTTTATCTCTCCCCTCCTCTCTTTATTTCTCCTCTCCTCTGCTCTCTCTCCCGTTCTTTCTCTCTTTCCTGATGTACTTTTTCCACTGTTTCCTGCTTTAGCTCTCCTCTCTTTAACACTCCTCACTTCTCCCTTTTTTTAAACGTTTCTTCTCTTGAGCACTTGTGTGTATTGCCATCCTCCTCTTCTACCTCCTCCACCTGCTTTCCTCTCTCCTCGCTCTATCCCTCCCTCGCTCTTTTTCTCTCTCTCTCCCAAATATTTATATACCTTCTGGTGTCCAGGTGTTTAGTAGAGTTGGACCATATGTTTATTCTGATGTTGCAAATGTTCCTTGTTTCACTTTTTATAATTTTTAATGAACAAAACTTCTTGATCTAATGTACTTCATTCCTGTCCATTTTCTGGTACTTTAAATGATCTCCCTCTCACAAACACACTCCACACACTCTCTGTGATTCAGTTTCTGATAGTACTTGGGAGTACTCCTGCGTTGAATTGTGTGTGTGTGTGTGTGTGCCGCTCCTCTCAAAGATCACAGGAGTCTGAGTGTGTGTGATAGATCAAAGGGGAAAGCGGTGAAGACACCAAGCATGCCAATGATTACAAGGCCTCAGTGTGTGTGTGTGTGTGTGTGTGTGTGTGTGCGTGCGTGTGTGTGTGTGTGCGCGTGTGGTGAACCCTTTCATTGACATGGTGCCAGAGTCAGTACTGGCTCGGGTTTGCAGCAGACCCATATTATCTCCAATTTTTTAGTCATTGCCAATTCCCACCCACTAGCTATGTCTCTCCACTTGCACAGCAACCAACTGGGGAAAAGTGAGACCCTAGACTACTTTATCTCTAATTTCCAACCTTATCTACAAACCTATCATCTTACCTTTTAGGAGGTTTATTTGCTCTATTTACTAGAAATAAAATTGAATGCTCTGAACTGTTGGTGGTCTATTTTCATTCAAATCTTTTATGATCTATCAGATGTAGGTGATGCCCTCAAACTAAAATGATAATCAAAGTGACATTTATAACTCTGTTATCAAGCACTATGTATACCTTGTACATTTTTTTTTCAAAGTACAAATGGATAACTTGCAAGATAAGTGCGAAAACTTTAGAACATTTGGAACATTTAATTGTTGGTCCCTCTGATAAAACCCATAAAGTTTCTATGTAAAACCCTTTTCAGAGGCTAAGAACCCTTAAGCACTCAATGAAACTTAAAAAGAAGATTCTTTGATTCTGTATGTTTAATAATCATTAGAGATAACGAACTGTACAAAATACACTCATCGTCTTGAATCCATCTTGCTCTGATATGCTAATTACTAGAGGATAGCAATGTGGTAACCGCCCCAAAGTTGAGTTGCTCGAGTGGTTGTCATGGTCACAAAATGACTCCACCCTTAAACATCTTACCTCAACAGTTCTTGGTTCCAAATCAGCAGCATTTGGGTTAATGATTTAAAATTAGACGCTGTTACTGTGATGGTAAAGGCTGTGATAAGGACTGACGATAAGGGCTGGGTGTGTGTGTGTGTATGTACGTGTGTTCAGCAGACTGCAGTACAGACCATATGTCGCTGTGGGTGGGAGTGTATGTTTGTACGGTTGATATGTATTTATTACCAGTAATTATGCCTCATTATAGGTGTGTGTGAGAGAGTGTGTGCATTTTTGAGGAGTTTGTTCTCAATATACCTCACTACACGATGAAGCATCACTTCTAGACACCCTTTTGTCACAAATACACACAAGCACTACGAATGAAAAAAGAGTCACAGATACGCAGATGGAGGACACACAGACGTACACACACACACACATATACACACACACACACAAAACGGCTGCAGGCTGAGTTGAGTCAACTGTGTGTGATATATGAAGGAACTCTGCCATCAGAGCGTATTAGTCTCCCTGAAGACATTAACTCTGCTAATGCAACACCAGCACACACACACACTTTGTATACCCGACAATAACACTCATGACTCTTCACAGATTTCACATTCTTTACATGTATAGTATGATAGATGATATGACATATAATTTAATATATAGTGTATAGTACGCTATATAACAATGTATTGCACAAAATACAGTATATAATATAATGTATAGTGCATAGTACAGTATAGTCTAATATAAAGAATAAAACAAAATATAATGCATAGTGTATAGTATGATATATAATAAACTAAAATCAAATAAGTAATCTATGAATAAATTGTAAGCTATAATAAAGAAAAAAGGGTTATGGGTTTGTAATATTATTAATCTGTGATTTTTTTTCCCATACCATAACAGCCCTACTTAGTATCTAGCCAAGCATCCTGCATTTTGTAATTTTCTGCTGCTATGCTGTTTTATAACACTTCAATTACAAAATGCATTTAATTTAATTTATTTAAATTTTGCAAGGCATATTGAGGGCATGATCTCATGTATAATAGTGCTAAAATACAGAAAAACAAAATGTAACAAAGAGGAAGATTGAAGATTACAAAACAGAAAATGTAGGTAAAGTGTCCCCAATCACACACAGCGAGGTTGAAGCTTGTTCCATGTGTGTGGAATGCTGTATTGAAGGATGTCTTTCTCAGGTCAGGATGAACATGATGTGTTGAACATTACTGACTATTACTGACTACTGACATTACTACTACTGTAGATGCTGAGGTAGTGTTGCATGCTCACAGCTCCCAGGTTTGATCATGATCTCGGGTTACTATCTGTGTGGAGTTTCACATGTTCTCCTTGTGTTTTCATGGGTTTCTTCCAGGTTCTCCAGTTTCCTTCCACTAACCAAAAACATGCCATTAGGTAGATTGGCTATGTGAAATTGCCCCTGGGTGTTTATTCTCCCAACTTGACTTCAGTGTTCCTGGGATTGGTTCCCAATCCACTGCACCTCTAACCAGGATAAAGGTGTTGCTGAAGATGTATGGATAAATGGGTTTATTACAAGTGTATCAGCACTCATCTAATGATGGACAAGAGTGTACAGTGTTTCCCAAACCAGTCCTCCAGGACCCAAAACCATTCACATTATTCTGTCTCCCACCTTGCTCCTGCTTGGTATTTAGTGGGCTTGAGTGGGCTTTGGTCCACTGGGGCTTTGGAAAGTGTACAAAGTGGACTGTATTGAATCCCTGAAGACAAACTTTGGAAACACTGGGGTAGACAAATTGTCCATAGCAGCAGATGGGATACAGTCAGTAAAATTGTATAACTACAATTATGCATTTATAACCATAATTATACTTTGGTGTAGTATATGGCATATGTTAAGTGACCCTGATAAAATACCTGTCTACACTAAACTATTTCATGAAGAATGGTCTTGTCTGAGACTGAAAGAAGGTCTTGCTACTTTCTTATATTAAACATGAAAGCTGAGAGAATCACAAGGGTTACAGTCTAAGTACAGAGAAGGAAGCATGTCTGTTAATTATATCACCAAGGACCAAGAGGAGTTTCTTTGTCTGGCATTTCCCTATTTATCATATCTCCCCTTTTTCAATAATGTAGTCAGGTAGAGGTGCCTCCGTCCCCCTCTTCACCTCTGGAATGTTCTAAGAGAGCCGCCATTTAAATATAGAACCCGATATCCATTTAAATATAGAACCCGAAGGGCCCTTGTTGTCATGACGAGAGAGAGGCCCTGGCCTGTGACCATGGTGATATGCAAAGGAACTTGGCGTCTTGATGGGCGAGGGACAGTGGCATGATATGATGACATAACAGTATCGTAGCTGTTGTTTTGACATGAGCTCTGTTCTGTCCCTTACTGAATCATCGCCCACAAACACACACATATACATACTTGTGCAGACAGACAGACACACACACACACACACATGTGTCATTAATCCAGGTGTATGTATAATTCCCAAGACATTTCTAACTTACACACCCAATAAACACACACAGCCTCTGCGGTGTTATACAATATTATTCAATATACAATATTTATGCACATCATACAGCACAGTGTAATATGTATGTAGCTTGTTCAGCAGTTTACAACATGAAAAAAGGAAAAGGACTCACACATACACACACACACACACACACACACACACACACAGGCACACAGTCCTGTATTACTATGTGTGAGATATGTCCATCAAGTTATGTATTACACTAGCTAAATAATACTGAGTTTCCACCTAACCCTAACCTTTTATCTCTACAATCTCAATCCTAATCTACCCTAACTCTTAACCATATCCTCGATAGCACTAATCTCACTTACCCTGCCCTAATCCTAATCCCTAACCTCACTAACCCTACCCTAATCCTAATCCTTAACCTCAATAACTCCTAATCCTAATCCTTAACTCTAACTTCATTAACCCCTAACCATAATCCTTAACTCTAACCTCACTAACCCAATCCTAATCCATAATTCTAATTTAACGAACCCTAATCCTAATTCCTAATCTCACTAACCTTACCCCAATCCATATCTGTAACCTCATTAACTCAAATCCTAATCCCTAACCTAATTAACCATAATCCTAATCCCAAACACTAACCTCACTATCCCTAATCCCTCACCTTTTTCACCATATGTAAACACAGAGTCTAATGGCTTATGATGGGGTAGTCATTGAAATATTCCTTAAGGCTCCATCATTAACCCTAACCCAATGTTAACCTCAATATCCAAAAAGAGATCCATTTTTCTTCATGGGAACTAGTCAAATGTCTCCTCAATGTCAAAACAGTCATGTATTTCTATAATCAGTGGGACATTTGGTTCCCACAAAGAACTAAATACATGCCCACACACAGGCACGCACTCTCGCACACATACAGAGGGACACGCTTAAAGTGAGTTATTTTTCTAGAGCCATATTGATGTTTCTACTAGCCGTACACTATTAGTCCAGTTTAATGTGCTGAAGGGCTTTTTCTTATGGGAGACAAATTTTTATGCATTACTGCAGCACATAGTGTGTGTGTTTAAGTGCTGAATGTTCCAGTATGGAGTATATATTTGTGTCTATGTGCAATTTTGCTTGTTTGTATGTGTACATTTGTGTATGTACAGTGCATTGGAGTGCAAGTGGATATTTTTTCCCTCTAATGGCATCTTTAGTGAGGCCGTTACGATGGAAACCATGTTGCCACGGAAACGCTGCATGTCTCTTTGAATTAGACATCTCTCCTGACTTCCTCCCATCTCTCTCCCATTCCCTTTCTCCCATTCTCTCTCTCTCTCCCTCTCTCTCTAGGAATGCTGTAGCTCTAAACGCACTCGTGTGTGTGAAATGTGTTATTGGTGCCGCTTGCTGACCCTTGGTCGCACTTTCTTTCCATGACAGAAAAACCATATCCATCGTTTCGTTTCCTTCATGTTTTTGTCACTCTTACAGTGAAAGTTGCAGTCGTTCTCTACAGCCCTATTCGATGGCGTTAGTTTTTCTTGGGACAGTGGGACTATCCTATCCTTTAGAAGTGCTACCCAGGTGTGATATTATTTTCATCCAGTGTCCTACTCCAGCCTCGCACCTCGGGGGTTGGGGGTTCGAATCCCACCTCTGCCCTGTGTGAGTGGAGTTTGCATATTCTCCCCGTGCTTCGGGGGTTTCCTCTGGGTACTCCAGGTTCCTCCCCTAGTCCAAAGACTTACGTTGTAGGCTGACTGGCTCTTCCAAATTGTCCATAGTGTGTCCATAGTGAGTGTATGTGTGACTGTGCCCTGCAATGGGTTGGCACCCTGTCTAGGGTCCAGGTATGGGAAATGCACTACTTTTCCTCTATGGATCTTCTTGCCATGCATCAGTTAATTATCTTGACTTTATCAGTCTTGAAAAAGATGCTTTGATAGGGTCTTTCAAAAAGTTTGCTTGTTGGAAACAGGAAACAGGAAACCCTATCATTGGGAGATTACAGGTTTGAATCGTTACGATGCCACAGCCATCCATGGCTGGGAGCCAGAGAGCAAAATTGGCCGTGCTCTCTGGGTGGGAGGGATGGCATACTCTCTCCCCTGTCAATCACAGTGACACTAGCCAATTGTTGGTCTCTGTGAGCTCATGTATGCGTAGAGAGTAGATAGTGCTTTCCTCTGAGTGTGTTACACTGCCACACATGATCACCAGTTAGAAAAAATGCAGCTGGCTTGGAGGAAGCACATGTTCGCCTTCACCCTCCCTGGCTGGTACGTAGCTGTCGTATGATAGGGGAGAACTGGATGGTGGGTGTGAATTGGCAGGTGATAAAATGAAGAAAGCCCACCCCCAAAATAGAAAAGAAACCATAAAATCTTGTAGGCTGATTATACTGAAGGTAGTAGTCTCACTTTACATTTACATATGCTAAAAAATTGTGAATGTAATTTTCTATTCATAAATAATATGATTAAAAATGTAATCATATAGGAATGTGTATCAGACATCCATATTCTTAGGTAAAGGAACTCGTCCCAAGTTATTTAACAGTCACCTGGATGCAGAAGTTTTGTCAGGGAAATAAGCCATGCTGAGAAACGAAAACAGTCTGTGGAGGACTATAGTACGTTTTTAATCCTTTTTCCTCTTAGTCTCTTTTTTTTGTTCTGCCTGTTTGTTGACAGTGCAGGTGTCCCTTGCCGGAAAGTGTTGAAGCAGACAGAAATTCACGTTTAAAACAGAGGTAAGAGAGTATCTGGAGTGTCTTGATTTAGAAATATGAAGACAGGTGGACTTCATCGACAGGAAACTTAAAGAAATAATTGCCTCCATAAAGAGATAGGCAGACAAGAGGTGAGAGAGGGAGAGAAGAAGAGTGGCGGAACTGGAGTGGCGAGATAAGCTGAGAAGCAGTGGATAACAGATGTAAGAAGGGCGTTAGTGACTGTGTGTGTGTAAGACAGACACACTCAGGGAGGAAAACTGACAGAGGGAGGATTGGGTGAGAGAGAGGAGAGCTTTAAAGAGGGGGAGATGAGAAGAGAAATGAAGAGTAGTGTAGAGTTTGGGAGGAGAAAAAAACAGGCAGGGAGAAAGAGTTGATGGGATGTGAGCTGGAGTGGAAATGAATGTGTTTAAGATGAAGGGGTAGAGAGAAACACACACACACACACACACAGAGAATCAGACGCACTCATTAGACACATACCTACATTAGAGATAGAGAGCGCAGAGACTGAATGAACTCAGGAGAGACCACACACACACACACACGCGTGCACACACACACACATACACACTCGCAGCTCTTCATAAATGGACATTTTTGTACTTTTGGTGTGCCGCTTGGTTTCACAGCCTAGTGAATAGCTCTGATTCATTAAGCTAATGAAACTTAATGGATCTGTCCCTTTCAGAACTAAATGGTAAACATCGCAACAGAAGAGCCCCTTAGCTATTGTTCTGTGTGTGGAGGGGCATGTTTTTATATCTTAGTGGGGACCAAATGATAGGAAGATAGGAATATCTGTCTGTTTTGACCATATGGGGACATTTGGCTGGTCCCCACAAGATAAACTGCTTTTTTTGTTAAACAGAAATGGCAACTTTTATTTAACAAACTAAAAGAGCCAAATGGTTTCTTTTTGGTTAGTGAGGTATAGCATTAATTAGGTGCATTAATAATTATGTCAATAGATTATGTCACAAGAATAGAAAGAGAAACACACACACACAAAGCTGGATTTATAGCTGTCATATTTCCCATGGGTGCTTACATATACAAAAAATAATCACATTTTCACAATAATTTGATCATTTACAGATTACACTTCAGTAATCTGATATTGAGAAAGCCTGAAATCTACATGAGTCCATCGGGTTTGTTTTTTTTTTTCCGCAAATGCATAAAGCATGCAATGTACTCACTACCAGTAACTCTGAACATAGTGCCACTTTACTGGTAAATCTTTATTGGGGAGGTTTTTCTGATTGTAAAATGTTGGCCTGGTTCAGTCTGATTATGTAGCTGCGCTCCCACAGACAACTGCCCATGAGAGGCAAAGCCTCAATTTGGGCAAAAAGCATCAGATTAAATGGAAGTGTAAGTGAATGTGGGAATGTTTACCACACAAGGTGGCTGAGAACTGTGTAGTTTCACATTTGATTCGTATTGCAAAGTCAATCACAGACCATTGTATTTTGCAGAATTTGTATCCTTAACCATCTTGGCAACACTCCCAGGCAGTTATTTCCAGCCAAAGCCAGGCTACAATCTAATTGAATGTGGAAAGACCCATAAATGTGAAATGAATCAGCACAAAAAAAAAAAAAAAAAAAAAAAAATATATATATATATATATATATTTTTATATATATATATATATTTTTATAAAATATATA
>CM075028.1:10746781-10774383 GCA_037576675.1 Pangasius sanitwongsei
AAAAAAAAAAAAAAAAAAAAAAAAAAAAATATATATATATATATATATATATATATATATATATATATATATATATAAAATATATATATATATATATATGTATACAAAAAATTCAAATCACAAAAATCAGTGTTTCAATCTGACAAACAATGGTGTAAATAATTTGTAGTCCTCAGGATGGTCTGCTACTGTGCATGTGCTTTTCTCCATAACAAGCAGGGCAAAGGCCAGACCAGAGCATGGGCTGAATCCCAAATGTCTTCCTGTCCCCTACAAACTTCCACAACATAGGGTAAACATAATAGCTTCTACAGTAATGTATTTGCCAGTGTGCTGCCTTTAAACAGCTTACTATATGCTATGGAATGGGGAGCTCATGTGTGTTTTTATAGATATAGATAGGTCCATATAGCTAACACAATCACAATCCTGTCTCCTCGGCAGTATCTTCATTGACATGTCAGTTCTGAGGATTGGCTGCTGTTTTTGGCATGGAGAGAAAACTAAAGCATAATGTGTAGTAATGTGTGTTATGAGGTAACATTAGTCAAAACAGACAGGAAAGTTGCAGAGACAGTGGTGGAATCTGATATACCTAGATTTTCTACTTACACCTACTAATAAAGCGATTGGCTCTTTTTATTGAAGGGACGGGACATGCATATTACAGCCACCATTTTGTGTATTCCATGCTATCCTATGCACATTCACATTAAACTGTGTCTACTCTTCATACAGTCTGTTGTTGTACGATACACACCAGATGTTCATTGATGGAGTGTCTGAGTGTGTGACTCCATTCACCCAATGAGGACTTTTCCGCCACCCAACCTGGGGCTTTACTTCATTATACTGTGAGGATGTAGGCTAGATACTACTGTAAAAACAAAGATATCACACACTCATTATACATTATACAAAATAATGGGCAAAATCCAAGATATTTTTAAAGCAATTATTGTAATCTGATCGCTTTAAACTGATATAATATTTTGTTGTAATAATTTTGTAGTATGCTGTTTTTGTGACCACTTGAATAATCTGGTAACCAAAGATTATTAGTGTAAATGCACTGAGTCTCTTCATACTCTCATTCTCTCTTCCCTGTTTTCTCTCGCTCTTTCCTCTCTGTCATTGTATGAGATTCCCAGCTATTACTGTTCTTATTGGCGAAATGTTCAGCTATAATTACACTCTCTATTGTCTGTGTTTCTTTTGCTTTTCTCTTTCCAGTGTAATATTGTCAGAGATCGCAAGACCACACATTTATCTACACAAGCCCACTGTGTAGAAATACAGATTACATTTCCTAATGGTGCTTTGTTATACATAAAATGTGTCCATCTCTCTCTCTCTCTCCCTCTCTCTTTCTGTGTGTGTGTGTGTGTGTGTGTGTGCTCCTCCGATGTGGCTCATATCAGTCAGTGATTAATAGCTTTTATTCTCTCTTTTGCTAGCAAGCTTAATGAACTCCAAAGCACTGCGAATTTAATTAGCCATGGGTCGAATGGCATTGGAACATATTGACTCCACCTTCTTACTTTCCTTCCCTTTCTCTCTTTCTCTCTCTCTCTCTCTCTCTCTCTCTCTCACACACACCCATGAACACCAGGCCTTTGATTGACATGTGCAACATATTGACACAGAGGTGAATGGCATGCGTTCCAATAAGGCAGTCACCCATCTCCTCCCCTCCTCAATTCCTTCATCTGCCACATGTATGAAAAAAAGCAAAGGGAAGGAGCAGAAAGAGCATGAGACATTGCGACTCGAGCACTGACAGCATGCCATGGAGATATGAAGGCCCCTTTATGATTAGCATGTAATGTTGAGGCTAATTTTGGGTCATGAAGATTGATTTCTTTTGATTACAAATTCATATGAGGATAAAGGAGGGATGAAAGAAGCTTCTTTAGAGATTCTTTCAAGGGTTGCTGAATTGGGGGTGAGACGTCTGGAAAAAAGAGAAAAGAAAGAGAGCATGTGACAGAAGTACAATGGCTGAAAAGGCACAAAGACCAAATGAAATAGAGAGGTTGTTAAAATCAAAGGTTTTTAGGGCTGCTGGTGTGACACCGGATGATGGTACACGTCATCGAGTGTTAATTTTACACTATGCTCTGTGCCTACCTACTATATCAGTGATCAGTTCAACTAAAAAGAGTGTATAATAACAACTAGCTAAGCTAATTTAAAAAAATATATTTTAAAGCTAAAACCAGTGCATTTTTGGAGATTTTTTTTAACAAACATTAATAAAAACAAAGATTTACAAAGACTGAAAAATGTAAAAGAGAATGTTAACTTACCTTTTTATACAGCAGACCTGATATGCCAGTTTTCAAGAAGCTGACTGTTAACATTAGAGATTTTATTTTATACAGTGGACACATTTTATTAAATTGAATAGTACTATTGGCCTACATAATTCCATACATAATTCCTAGTTATACACAAGGACAGGCAGTAAAAAATTAATTCATTATTTCATTCATCTTCAGCAACTGCTTTAATCCCGATCAGGGTCGCAGTAGACCAGGAGCTTTTCCTGAGAGCACTGGCCATGAGGTGGGAATAGCACTCTGGTGGATGGTAGCTCTAACTAATGCTAGTTATATTTCACCCTTCCTATCCACTAGAGGCAGTTAGAATTACTTGTATACTTTCTTGTGTATGTGTGTGTGTGTGTGTGGGGCAGCATGCAACAATAGTGGGGCAACGAGGTCACATAGTGATGTATGAACTGTATTTGCAATAAATATCAGGGTCACGCAAGCCATTTTTTCACCTTTTACATGTCAGACCACATGAGTCCCTGAAGGATTAGTGGTTAGGCCACAGCACTCTCACTTCTGTGGCCCGGGTTTGATTCCCAGCCAGGGAACCTGCCCCAGCCACTGGGGTTGCATGCAACAGTGCGCTCTCAGTGCTGGTCCCAAGCCCTGATAAAATTGGGAAGGGTTGCGTCAGGAAGGGCGTTTGGTGTAAGAACTGTGTCGAATCAAATACATGGCCTAATAATCCGCTGTGGTGACCCCTAACGGGAGCAGCTGAAAGTGGGACAAGAGGGACGTGTCAGACCATGTGGAGCTCTCTTCCCAACAACAAGCCTTTGACTATGTGCCATTAGCAAAAGCCAGACCAGACGATTTTGCTACTGAACCTGTTAAGTTAGCTGAATTCCACTAACTTGAAATATTATGGCTGTAGTTTGGTTTCCCTCTATCTTCTCCTCATTCGCCCCACATGGCCAAACAGACCATTCCCTCAGAACTTTTAGTTCACCATAACCTGTTTTATTATTTTTTTTGCTCCAACGCCCACAAAGGTTCCAATTGCCTCACACAGGTCTTAGGCACAGAGAGTCATGCCCTCAGGCCCATAGCAGGTGCTTACGCATCCCCATCAATCTTGCCAGTTGTGGCCTCCCCACCTAAATGTTTGCCAAAGAAGGAGCTGGGACCAGCAAAAGTATGCTTTACAGCTGAAAACTTTGCTCATTTGTAAGCAAATATATCAGATTAGTGGAACCTGATGACAATGTCTCAGGGATTACTCCAGTTCCTAAACTGGCCACCAACCTTCTCTGGGCTCAGAGAGTCATCAATATCAGATCCTAAAAAAGTTTGGACCCAAGAAGCTCATAGAGGCAAGATTGAGAAGGTTCAATGCAAATGGTTTCTTCCAACATACTGCCTTGGTGAGAAGAAAGATAGTGGTTTCCATACAATTCAAGATCCTAAGAGCCTGAACTGGTTCCTAAAGACCCCTCCTGTCCATAATTCCTTAGGTTTATTAGATGCCATGCAACCGCAAGACTTCACTTGTGTTATGCCTAGTTTATGTCCTCTTTTAAGATTTACCTTCCAAGGACAGGCATTTAAATTCAAAATTCTACTTTTTGGCCTTTCTCTAGTGCCATGGGTGTTTTCAGGATGCATTCAGGTGGCCTTGTCTCCACTGAGGGCCAGATGATCGGGATACTTACAAATGGCACAGAGACGTTTCCCCTTTACAGCAAGAGAGGCACAGGCCCTAGCTTGCTGAAGATACAAGGCTTTTCTAATGAAAGGAGGAGTGGTGACCCATTGGAAAGAGATAGTCACCACAGACACTTCAAAAGTGACTCCTCAGTGTGGGGTCACAGTGTCACAGGGGGTGTGAGGCCCCCAGTATGTGATCAGAGCACATCAACAAGTTGGAACTGAAGTCTTGGCCCTCTGGTTTTTCTTAGTGATTCTGAGGTGACGCCATATATTGTTCTGCTCAGACAATGTCGTGACATTCAGATATATCAATCGTCAGGGTGGCACGAGGTCGGATGTCTCTCTGCCTCCAATGGAAGCTCCTTAGGTGGGTGTGAGATATCTCTCTGAAAGTGATACAGAGAGAGAGAGCGAGAGAGAGCACAGGCAACATGACGAAGAATGTGCGGGTGGCAGGTGTGCAGGTGTGTGTGTGTTTGGCATAGGATTTAGTAATCTGTAGTGTTAGGATGCTAAGCAACTGTAGCTTTTGGTTTGAAAGATGAACTTTATTCGTTCGCCGTGTGTGTCTCTGGAAGATGAAGCGTTTTCAGCTCCCATGTTATTACAGCCTTTTTTCGCTCTGACTGAAGCTCATCTATCTATGTCACAGCAAGGGACCACATCTGTGTGCGTGTGTGGTGGATGCAGGTGTGTGGTGTCTTTCTAAAGAAAATGTACATGACTTATATTTATCGTCCTTTTACATGGATTTCTAATGTATAATTTTCAGATGTGAGCCAATAATATAAAGAGGAAAGCGTGACTACCAAGAGCTGCTTTTACTTCATCCAGTCAAAGATGAATACAGCATTTACTCAGCAGATCCGTATTATTCCAAGAATACATTATTTAAAGAATAGCTGAAAAGACTGTTCATACGTCACTTCCTTAATTTTTAACAAATTATTGTGATGCCAAATATTGCATTCAAAATACTCAGTGTTAATAGGCGTAGTCGCTTAATTACTTACACTTGCTATTGCCTTAAAGAACATTGTCCTGTATATATCATCCCTACTGCTTTAATCTAATAAAAGCTTTTTTCTTTGATGTATATTAACAAACAGTGATGTAATTGTTTTTAAAGAAACAGTATTATTTGTCAGCTGAAGCTGATATATTATAATAGTGTATGCTAGATATTAATAATAAAGAAATATATGCTCAAATCAGTTCAGGCATTTTATAACTGACAGATTTCATGGCAACACTCTTCAGACTACTTTTCCATTGATTTTGTCTTCATGTTTTAAATGGTTGTCATGTTGCAGGATAAACCTACATCTAATTTTCACCCTTTTTTTTCAATCAAAAATCATGGGTGATGTAATCTCAAATATAGTATACACACTCATGTTCTCTCACACACTGAGATCAGGACAGATAAGATGCATGTGAGCTTACATGAAGGAGTCTGGGTAACCATGGTAATTTGCATGACACATGCTTCTGCCCAAAGGGTATATTTAACACTATTAGCATAGAATTCTGCTGTGGATATACTGAGCTCTTGTTCGGTATACAAGCTATTTAACCTGATCAGAGCCTAGTCCTACTGCACTTCTTCTTTGCAATTTGTAAACCAGCTGCACAGAAAACATTGTGGCTTTTTATCAAGATAATGAAGGCAAATTACCTTTTTTAGATTTGTCATTGCCTTTACTCGACTAGCGAATATAGCCCAGGTAAATATTTTGTGCATCTGTGAAGGTTACAGCTGTCCAGTTTCACTCAATGATTGTAGCCTCAGACTGCTATTCTTGGCTGACAGGGGTGTCTAGCACCAACAACTATGCTACGGTCAAAGTTAGCGAAATCACATTTTTATTTCATTAACTGAATGAATAATTGCATGGATGTGCAGGTCTTCATGTGTTCCTAATAAAGTGGACGGTGAGTGTATGTACTGAATGAATGGTGATGATATTCATGACCCTTTTAATACCGTTTTTTTTATGCCCTTGTTGACTTGCCTTTGCCAGGCCTTCCTAAGAGGCCATCTTAAGGACCTAGTACTAGTACTGTATATTCTAGTGATGTTTTTTAGATGACCCCTTGGAGAAGTGAGAGGTCAAGTCAACATAAATGGAGTCCTTGCCCAGAAATCAGCTCAATCTGACACAACTTCATTTTCAGGTCTGTAAATATTTGAAAATTTTTAGTAATTACTCATTCTTCCCTTGTTTGTCAAGTGACATTTGAGTCGTAAGGGTCAGGCAATGAGGGCTTCTTAAAAACAGAAGTGAAACAGGGCATTAGTGCCATACTGGAACAGGACAGTGAGGATCTGTCACTATGTTAGCACAGGTATTAATGGGGTTGCCTATTATTCATACTTCATTTGCTTTCACACACAGCAAATTAATGGCAAATCTGTGAGCCGTATAAACGTTTGCATATTAGCAAACAGGGGAACGTCATTAGCATTTCAGTCATTAATATAGGCAAATTGCTTCAACCATGTCTTGGATTTGAATACTTATTTAATAAAAAATAAGTGAGTAGTAATGTGACCACACATTTGGAGTAAAAGATTAAATTTGGCCACTGGGAGTAAGGATTAAAGACAGCGAGAGAGTGTTTTGTTTTTAATAAAAGGAAGGCATATTCTCTCTTCACTCAATGCCAAGAAGTAGTGTGAGAGCCAAGAGAAGCGTAGCTGCAACCTCTTCATGTGATGCAGGAAGTTCAACTAAAATAAATTCAACTACAATGACTTCTGGAGGTCTGCTGCAGATAGTCAGAGAATTTTCTACTCCAGCATATGGAGTGGTAGGAAACCTTGACAAAATCCCAAATTAAACGTATTAAGCATGTAAATAAAAATAAAACAGCTGGTTTGCTGCTGGTCTTTAAGACTGTTATTATCACCTGCATCATTATCTTAATCATATCACTGATTGGTACTGTATCTTCATTCAATATACTGCATCCATCATCCACTGTCATATCTACATCGCCTTTTCCGTCATTATCTTCACCATCCCCTTCTTCTCTGCAACAGTGCTATTCACGGTGACTCATAACTCCATTACCTTCCATGTGCTAATCCAAAAAACCCTTGAGCTGCATATGTGTGCTGTGTGGCTCAGAATTTCAGATCTTGGCTGAGGGAACATGCCTGATGGAATTCATATCATTTCACTGGAGCCAGTTACAATCCTTTTCCCATCGGCTGAAAGAGGGGGGAAAACATTTACACTATTCCCAACAGAACCAACACTGTTTATCTCTAAGCTGATGTAGTTAATGCAGCGAAAATAACAGTGGGACAATTTAGCCTGATGAGAAAGGGAACAAGTAGAAGGTGGAGACAGCAAAAGAGGAAAAATTGGTCATAGAAGATGAGACAGTCTTATATAGAGGTAGTGACTTGGATTAAAAACAAAGAAAGGAAGATGAAAGACAGAGAAAAGGGCTGAGTGTTGAACAACAGAAGAAGACGAAGCAAAAGAGATTGAGCAAGGTGAGAGGAGGGAACAACAGCGAGATGACAGAATAAAACAGAATAACAGAGAATGATAATGGAGGAGCCACTTTCAACAATTAATGAGTAGGTCTCATTTTCTGCAGGAGAAGAACAACAGATCAGAGAGGAGAGGCAGAAAAGCGAGAGCCTCAGGTCTCATTTCCCCCTAAGGCTCCCCGAGGCTGAAGAACTTCAAAACATGGAGGAGAAAAAAGTCAGCAAATGAGGTCATTGCTACATAGAACATGACTTAGGTCATCGCCGGTAGCTTAGACGGCAATTCTTGCCTGCTTCATTAAGAATACCAGAAAACACGGTAGAGCTATTAAACCTCATTAGCTGGCCTATGTTAAACTGACTGTTTTCACATCATTGGCAAGGTGGCCATGGGTAATATTTCGTTTCCCACTCATCTCATCCCTGTTTCCCCATCAAAAACAAGGTAGTCCCCTGTTTATGTTTAAACCATTATGCAGCCATGTTGTAATCCATGATGACAGATGTCACCATCTATACTTTACATCATCTGGTCTTTAACTTCAACTGCACAGTTTCCTGTGCTCACTACAGTCTCAGCTTTTTTTCTTGGATTCTTGGCTGACAGGAGTGGAACCCAATGTGGTCTTCTGCTGTTGTAGCCCATCCAGCTGAAAGATTGATGTGTTGTGCATTCTGAGATGCTTTTTCTGCTCTTCATGGTTGTAAAGAGTGGTTATTTGAGAAACTATAGTGTAATATGAGTGTAAACCAGCCTGGCCATTCTCCTTCGACCTCTCTCATCAACAAGCCTTTTGCCTGCAGAACTGCCACTGACTGGATGGTTTTTGTTTTTCACACCATTCTGTTTAAACTCTACAGACTGTTGTGTGTGAAAACGCCAGGAGATCTGCAGTATCCTGAATACTCAAACCAGCCTGTCTAGCACCAAATACCAGTCACTGAGATCACATTTTCCCATTGATATTTGATGTGACCATTAACTGAAGCTAACTGTATGTGCATGACTTTATGCATTGTGCTGCTGCCACTTGATTGGCTGATTGAATAATTGCATGAATGTGCAGGTGTACAGGTGTTCCTATTAAAGTGGTCAGTGGGTGTATATAGTTTGTTCACTCTCAGACAACAATATGGATAATGGAGCCAAGCATGAAGAGGATTTCTTGGCAGCTTTTACACTAATGTGGCTGTTAATGTGAATACATGGGCAGATATATAAAGGCATAGCACCTACTATTAACACTTTTACTGTCTGAAATGCTCCACAATACGAATAATACGAGAGATATCACCCATAAGCTATGCTAAATATAGTATTATTAACTATGCTATATAACTGTAACAATACAGAACTGACTATGGCACCATGTCAGGCTGCTAATATTACACTAAATCATTTGCACTACATTATCCTGAAGCCCATGCATACTGCACACATATTGTATATTGAACACTAATGTTCTAATTAAATAGTACTGCATATATTGATACAATTTCATATATATATACATATTTTCATTTATAATGTAACATAGCTTATGGGAAACTGAATCTCATTGTATTGTCTCAATGATAATAAAGATATTCACAGCCGTAACATCTTTTAAAAGTATTACGTTTTAGCAGCATGACCTCTTCATAAATATTGTGTTTATGAAGTTCTACTTCATCCTTATTATGGTCCTTTTACTGGATTACTTGGTTTTACTTTGTCTGTTCATCTGTCTTTCCACTCATCCAGAGAGGGAAAAGCCATACTTAATCAGTTTAGCTACCTGTATGTTGTTAGTGATATGCTAATTTAAGCCCCCAGACTAAATATCCGATTTTACGCATTATCTCTGACTGAATCTTAGTGAGAATTTAGTAGTTTCTTCTCTCCACATTTGGCACAGATTGGAAACATTATCAATATTTCAGCATTCAGAAAGATGAAACTACTCATGGAAGTACCTCAAAGGATTTATTATACAGCAGCAAGCTTAATTTGTGGCTGGTGACCAATTGCTTAGGAAAAGAAAGAGAAGTAGCCCCAGTATCCGGTCGATAATAAGCAGTCTTATATAAAGTACCCCGTAGCCATTAAGTAAAAGGAAAAATACATTTCTGAGACATGATTTAGTTTACTGTGGAAAACTACTTAAGTTTTTAAAATATCTGATATATTTATTTACATATCAGAAGTGTCAAAAATAAAGAAGAAGAAATTTTGCATGTTTTGTAAATAATATAAATGTCCAATATGGCGTGTTTCTGTGCCAATCAGTAATGTGAACTATTAACTTTTATTACAAGCACATTAAGCTTTTCAGTACATCTCTGAAAACAACATGAGTTTAAGGATTCTCTTCCTGTCTTTATTTGGATTGAATGTGGTGGGTGACACTGTTCATACCTCTGAAACTTTCAATGTTATACACACCAGTGCAGACAAAATAAGGACAACTTTGCTAGACAATGTCTGGCTGAATGCTTCACTGTGTAAAGCAATATGCACATATTTTGTCTAACAGCAACAGAGTGAAGTTTACTTATTTAGATGTTAATAATTATAAATAAAACCATTTTCACTATTTACACAATTTCAGCAGCAATCATTTTTTTTCCTTATTTAAAATAAAGAATAAAATTGCACCAAAAACACATAACCAAACTGAACCAAACTGAAGCTTCTCTTTCCACCTTTGCAAAGCAAGGTTCAGAAATGAAATCTGTGATTTCGATCCAGAAAAATGACAACTGAAAATCATTTTCCCCTCTGAATGCCTTTTAAGAAAAGGCTCATATTACAGTAAGTAACATTATTTATCATAAACAAGTAGCCATGAAACATTTGAATTAATAATACATCATATCAATGGATTCATAACATTGGTTATGTCAGCAACCTGAATCTCACTCTGTAGCAAAACTATGGTAGATTCCTGGACACATTAACAAACCTAAATATTTGGCCACCTCATTCAGAATGTATTATGAAAGAAATGGCTTTCTAGTGCCTTTACTTGTACATGTAGATGGTATTAGCTTACAAAACATTAGCAAACTACGAAGCACCAGGTAGCTTAGCTAGCTCCCTGTCACTCCACGTTAACTATAGCTAGTTATGAAGTGTGAATATGTATATTTTAATGTAACATTTACTAACTTAGCCTGACTAACAGCCTAACTCCTTTAGTCACAGAGCCTTTCACTACCTATCATATCAAGCAATGGAGGGCCCTTTACTACTTAGCATATCTAGGTAGCTAGCTTATCTATCAAAATTTACCTCAGTGCAACAGGTTTTGACACATGGTCTATATGTTCTAAACTGTTCTAAACTGTGCCCAGTTTCCCAAAAACACCATAAAACTACCCAGTAGAGAGTGTTCAATGTGATGCTCGCTCTACCATTTAACAAGAATCTTTTGCAATGCTTTTGAGAAACAGTCCAGTTTACAACATGAACGGAGTGTAATAATGACATGTTGTGTAGAAAACCTCATTACCCACGTTTGCCATCTTTCCAAAGTTGGCTGAGTAGACTATGGAGTAAAAGTATGCGCATTTGCATTTGGACGCAACCCAGAAGGAACGTGAAAAGCAGCAAGAGAGAAAGAGAGAGAATAAAATGAATTATCTCCACTGGACGGAAATAGCTTCATGTTTCAATCAAAGCCAGGCTTTCTTTAAAAATTAGATTTAAAAGAGAAAGAAGGGATGGGGTAATATAATGGGAATTGAGGTTGTTGGCGTTAATTATGCTTCGCATGTGACATGTAATTAATTCGGCAAGTGTTTGATTAGAGATTGATGGAGGTTCTTAAAAAAAGGTAGGCAGGATGAACTGAGAAAAAAGTGAGAGAATAAAATAAAAAGATGCAAAGGTGGGACAGGATTTGAGAATGTTATCAGGAAGGAATAAGGTAGTGGTAAGGGGTGACACAAAAGCTTGGAAAATGGGTCAGAAAAAAAGAAAGGATTGGAGAAAAGAAGTAATCAATTTTAAACTGACAAAAAATGGGGGGTGACAAGAATGTGAGAAATGATTGAAAGATTAGATGATACAACATGCTGCATGCGGAGATAAGCAGTGACAATGAGAGGCTGCGGATGGCCAGATGGATGATAAAGCGTGTAGAGTCTGTCACTTTTCAAAAGAGCGAAGATGGATGAACTTGGACAGATGAAATGTAGTTCAAAATAGAATAATGGCCATGTAATGGTCATCAACAGAGTTTATCTTCATGCTGACGTACTACATCGTGTGCCTACGACTACATAACAGCCAATATGTAGCGTGGGGGTGGTGTACCCTCAGAAAGGACGCTGGAAACTCTCCAGTGTGATCCAATGAAGAGTTTTATTTTAAACAAGTTAAGGAGATGACTGGACACATTGAGGATTAACCCACCTCATACTGCTGGTGGAGTTCATAGAAGTGCATTTTCCAGGGCTTAACTGGGGTTAAACCAGGAAGACTCTGCAATTAGTTTGCAAAAGTTCACAGCCACTGCACGCCTTTTCCTACTGTTAAGTTAGTAAAGAGCAAATTCTTACTCAGTATTTTATTTTATTTTTTTGGCCTCACATGTAGTTAATTGGTGGTCTGCTGACAAGATTGTATGTGGCATTTACTATTAAATCAATTCTACTGCAATGTTTTCATTCAGTGACAGTTGTAAATGAGGAACATGACAAAATATATGAAGTTATAAATGTATAAAATGGTCAGGATGTACTCAATATATATTAATTATAGGTTAATAAGAGGTCTCTCTTGATTGGATATGAAAATTCTACTTTCTAGCAACACATTCTTGTCAGCAGTAGCTCGTTATCATAGGTTTTGGTGATGCAGGATGACAATAATAACAACATAGCCTCAAAGAAAATTAAGATGAGAGGCTATCACACTTGACTTATGCTGTAGGCTACTATCTAGTGAATTTTAGAGTAACCCCCTTATGGGCAGTTGACATTTACATTTACATTTATGGCATTTAGCAGATGGCAATTGAGACACAACAACATACAGTCACCCAGCATACAGTCTAGCAGCTCCTTTGTTCAACTGTGTTTGATACAGCAAGTGTGCACCATTAACCAGGGTTGCCAGGTTTCAGCAAACTTTCCAGCAAAACTACATCTCAAAAATCACACAAAAGACCTGAATCTAGCCCAAAAATACGGGCAAAAATGGGAGACAGACTGTACTTGTTTTTCTTATCCTTTGCACAGAAACCAAGGTCACTGTGGTGCACACGCATTTCTGATGAACATTATCCACTCCATAATCCCCCTTTCTTTCCAATCTCCCAATCTTTGCAATATATCTTACAATATAAATTGTTCTGTGCATCATAGACACACTGTCTGCACTTACACTTTATCTTTCTTTGTGGAAATTTATTAGCTTAAATTCTGAGTATTTGCTATAAAACACAATCTTGATGGCTGCGGAGTATTTTTAACTAGTGAAATTTGGCAACCCTGTCATTAACTGTGTTGTCTGCTGCTCCACCCCCGAGCATGGGGCAGCATGAGTCGTACCCCAGTGGGCTTCTATGAGCACTTGTTGCAGTTCCCATTTTTGACCACTAGGTGCAATAATAACTCTAAGCGCACTGCCCCACAATTGCACAACATCTAGAAAGGAGAACAAATCAAAGGAATATTGGCTTAAATCTGTCAAATAGCAACATTTTTATTTTTGTTGGTCACTCAAAAGAGTTAATTAGTATTTCAATGGGATTAAACAGAGTTGTGACAGAGGACTTGTGAAGATTAATATATGTTGAACAGCAAATATGATGAGGTTCTGCCCCACTTGCCCCTATTCACAAGACGCCACTAATTATTGTGTCTCCAGTGATTATATGGTAATAGTTACCATATTTACAGCAGTCACGGCTTAAGCTGTTCATTCCTGTTGACAAGATTCTACTCATATCCAGTACACCATCCTTAATACTGCAAGGCTGTGGTGTAAATTTTCATTGACAAATGCAAATTATTTAAGATTGTAAATTATTATATGGCAGAGTATATGAAGGAAAAATCGATGTAGGGCCTCTCAATAAAGTTACCAAGATAGTACATTTTAATTACAGAAGTCTATATTTTTTCACTCTGGATTTAACTCATTGATATGATGTTTCAGATTTTCCTACATCAATATTCTGTTCTCAGTCTACATGTCATATTCCATATCTACTTTTTTTTGCATTGTATGTGTGGTGAATGTATAGATGTGCAGCAGGCATTGGCTGTGCTATTGCCTCCTGTTGCCTGTGTTGTGTTATATGGTGAGCATAATGGTTGCGGTCAGGTTTAACAAGCCCACGGTTGTCGTGATTGTTAGCACTCAGGTTGACCTTCAGCTCAGAAGGTCTTGTTTTCGCCCATCTGAACCTGCAACGGCTGCCATTAGAGCTGCTGAAGGGAATGATACACCAGTTTGATGGAGAGCGTGCTGGATTAGTTTCTGTTGCTGAGTTAAAAATGACTCAGGTTTTGGTTAGAATAGATCACATGAATAAATTTATTAGATAAAATACGACAAGTTGTATTATAGAGTTTTTATAGATTTATGAATGTTTTGAATGAGTATTTTCAAATGAGTAACCACTTGAACAGAGAATGGATCTTGTCTTTGCTTTTCCCTGTTTTATTTTTCTTCAACCAACAGTGAATCTTTTACATGTAATCACTCAGAATTAGCCACAAGGTAGGCAGAATTCCACCGGCATTTTTTCATCAAAGCAAACACCATTATTTCAACATCTACTGGTATCTGATATTACATATGTACCTGCATATGATAGCATTCATTGTTAACAGTGTATTGTTAATAATAATAATAATAATAATAATAATAATAATAATTCTCATATATCTAAATAGTTAGCTAAGCAAGCTAGTTAACTGGATAGAAAAGCTGAACTCAGTGCTAACAGCATTGTTATGGTTAAAATGTGCTTATCATGTGAGATGGGTTTGTTCATATCAGCACAAAATGTGCCCCAGGCGGTGCTTTTTCTGCCTCGTGTGAACGCAGTTTATTACGTTCTAGCATCTAGCGAGAATTCTAGCGAGAATTCTAGAACCAAACATTCCAATTTACTCACACCTCCAAGGCTGAGCGCTGTAATAGAGCCAGATGAAACAAAGCATCCCAACACCAAACTGCCCTCATTACACAACAACTTCTCTTATCACATCCTTTTTAAAACCCAGAGCCCCTTGCTGCTGAATTGACGCTATTTGTCATACTTGAACCTCTCTAGCCTATTTTAATGCTTCACTCTGCTCACAGTCGCTCATGACGTCACAGGCCTAGCTCGATTTCCTGGCCTGCAGCAGAGGGACTTGCCGGAGAAATTATTTAAGGGCCTCATTATTAAGTCTGATATTAGAATTGCTCTGTTCTTATATACTTGCACTGCGGGATACTCTGAGCCTTTCTCTCGCCAAGATTATTAGTAGCAGGGAGTGAGCTAGAGAAATGAAAAGAATAGCGGGAGTTAGTAGTAAGGTTTCTTACTACTACAGAGGCTATTAGCATGCCATGGTTTGCCTAGGCCCGCTTGGGGAAAGAGTGAGAAGGGTTGGTCACTTCAGTGTATTAAACATTGAAGAGAATAAATGGAAGGGGTCTGCAGATTCAATTATTGTTTAAATGCGGAGGAGACATAGGGGTAGTGGAACATCGAGTGATGGAGAGACTGAACATAAACTGGCAAGAGAGTGAGAGGCTGGAGTCTAGAGGGATGAAGAGAAATCTGAGATGTGGGAAGGATAAATAAATGTGATGCAGTATTTCAGAGAGAGAAAAGTTGCTGACGTCAAACAACTGTTTCTGTATGTCTTTGTGTGTTAATGTAGTGTTTTATAATGTATATATATTTTTCATCTTGTTTTTTCATGCACACCTGCTCACTCAATCATGAAGGATAAAAGGATAAACAGTTGTAAAAGAATACCTAATCTGTTCACACTTATAAATAACAAGGGTGGACAAATCATATTTATTAGTTAGCTGTCTGGGCAAGTAAAAGCTCTAATTAGCTGCCCAGTCACATAGTTTCAGTGTCCAAAAACCTAATGGATGAGACAAAAAAGTGGTAGTAATAACATATGTAGAGCTAGTTAGCTAGTTAAGTGTATTAAGACAAGCAAAGAGGAACAAATGAGTATATGAATTCCTTTATAGATGACGACTCTGTTTAGCCATACAGTTATCTTCTTCAGCACATCATTGGCCAGAATTTTACCTATAATGTGGTGTGGAGGTGTTCTCTCCTCACATTGTAAGTAAACTATAGTATTTGTGTCTGGTTAGTTTCTTTATTTTCTTTCTACATGTTTAAATGAGAGATGTCTTTGTTTGCTAAGAGGAAGCATTATATGATAGCTAGACTTTTTACTTGGATTCATCAGTGTTTATACATACCTGTGTGTTCCTGATTCTGAAAAGATCATCTGCCATTCAAGCCAATTAATATACTTATGTAATAAAAAAAACTGTTACAGTGTCAGCCAGATTATGCTGTGGCTGATGTGTGTAGTGCAGCAGGTGGTGGGATTCAGAAACATGTGCTCTACAGTAGTTACAGCATTGAGGTTCGTCACATCACCATGAAGCGCATTACATTTAAACATGTACGCCGAATGGAAGTGTTTGTTTTGCAAATTTAATAGGAAGTAGGTTTCTTTTCTTTCTCTGGTTCTTAAACCTACTTGTCCTCTGGGTAACTATGAATAAATATCTAATAGTGTAGACTGAAGTCTGCTTCTTCCAGGTACCTAGGCTACTGATTTGTCTATTCCTGAATGGAGTCTAAAGGTAGCTGTTAAATACAGTTATTATCATTGAAAATATACAACTATATATACATAGAGCTAATAAAATATAAACCACAGTGAAGATACATAAGTATTCAAACACTAATGTTTTTGTTATTTAATATACTTCCAGTGCATATATTCACTTCAAATTTACACACATAATGTCTTTTGTGTTTTGACTTTGTGCTATGAACATGAAACATATATAAATATGAACATGAATATGAAAAGTGTGTATTGATGAAATAGGGATAGGGAAAAAAAGTATTCGGACACCACAAATGAACATTACTACGTAGACATGAGATGTCTATGGTAAGATGTAATTAGCTTTATGCAGTGTTGTGGATGCATTAATATTAATGTTTGCATCAGTGTTAATGTTTACCTGTTCCTCTGGGCAAATCATCTTTACTTCCCAGAAGTTCCCGAGGATCCCTCTGATGGACTTTTCAATGGAATTCAAGTCAGGAGATTGGCTAGAACATGCAAGGCCTTCTTGAGTTATTTTGGCTGTATGTTCTAGGTCGTTGTCCTGTTGAAATGTCGATCTTCTCACGGGATCATCAGTATCTTGGCTGATGCGATTAAATTCTCCTCACATATGTCCCGGTATATCGCTCCATTCATGTTTTCTCAATGACGTGTAATGCCCCAGTACCATTCTCAGTAAGTCAAAAGACATTAGGTGTGTAAATTTGAAGTGGATATATGCACCGGAAGTACATTAAATAGCAAAAACAGAAGTGTCCAAATATTTATTTACCCTAACTGTATATAAAACTATATACAACCCCAATTATTACATAAAAAAATAAAGTTGTCAGGACAAGGCAAACATGAGGGAATGTCTTTGAACAGTGGAACAATGCAGTAAAATGATTTTTGGTCACTTACTCCTTTCCTGAATGTTTTGTAGAGTACATGTGCAGTCAGGAGAAAACTATCTGAAAAAAATTGACTGTGCCAAGTTATGAATTATTCTGATTTAAAGCTAACTGCCCTTAGACTTCCATTATGAATTAATTCTGAGTAAACAGGTTCTGTTCATTCTTCAGGACACAGAAAATGTTTGTATCTGGTAATCCCACATATGCTACAGAGGCAGTAGATAAAGATTAGGATTTTAAAAAAACACCTGAGTGTTCCTTTAACACTTCCAACTAAACATAACTGTATGGTGCTATAGATAATTCGACACTGTAGGTGTTACGTCAATGGTGGGGATTTTTCTGCTGTCTGACCCCCAGCCCCCCCACCCCCTTCCCCCGTGTGCCGTGTCGGTGTTTTTATCTCATTAATGCCGAATCAAGGTAGCGGATGAGTCCATGAGTCCAGTTCCTGGGGGGTGTGCTCTCCAGAGTAGTGAGCTTTGATGTTGAGCGCTAAGACTTGAGAGAGAGAGAGAGAGAGAGACGCAGAATGAGTGTATTAGTTCAGTATGCGTCATGATCACACACATACGGCTGATTTCATGCACACACACACACACACACACACACACACAACCTAAATTGTCCACTTTTTGCTCATGATCTCTGCTCACTGGCCAAAATCCAAAACTGATGATGCATAAATACATGAACAAGGCATTGTAAATTGTTGACTTGGATGCAGCTGGGAACATGTGCACACACACACACACACACACACACACACACCCCAACCCACTTTTGTGTATACAAGTCTGTTTACAACATATTACATGCACTGAAGCTCTCAGGCTCATGCTGACAGTATTTAGATTTGCTAGAACAAAAGCTAAATATTACTTTTGGATACGAAAACGTGCATAGAAAAACAATCGACGCACATTTAACTGAGGAATTACATTTGACATGTGGTATTATATTGGCTCATGTGTTGTACCCATACGGCATCTCACAGTTTTATGGCTGACTTTCTGATCGTGATGTTGTTCCAACATTGATTAACAATTAGTGCATAATGAATAAGAGGCTTCTCGTATGCAGTCAACTGCTGAATGGCTCATTCGTATTTACATCAAGTCTCTTTTGTGCCCGGCAGGATGACAACTCCATGTTCTTCCAGTTCGGGCCATCTATAGAGCAGCAGGCCTCCGTCATGCTCAACATCATGGAGGAGTATGACTGGTACATCTTCTCCATCGTCACTACCTACTACCCGGGATACCAGGACTTCGTCAACAGGGTGAGAAAGATGCCCCGAAATGTCTAATTCTTCCCCATTACATAAGAATAGTATGGCCCAAAATAAAATATACATATAATTTATGTTCATGTTTTATACCAAATGTAAGCGGACAAACAGGTTTGGTATCTGAAGGGAGTCTATGAGACTAACATAGCTAACAATAAGGGACGTTTCTAGCCTCCAGTTTAGCATGCAAACTCAAACAGACTTGAGACACTTTTATCTATAAAACTTGACAAAAGGACATCATAGAGCTAAAAAAAAAAGCATCAGCCATGTGAAAATGGAAATCATTTTCTCCCTCAGCAAGGTGTGGCTTTTAGATTTCCAAAGTCTGAAGGTGAAATATTCTGTTAAAAGTGAATAAAATATAGTTCATATATTCACATAATATAGTATTGTAAAATGTTTTTTGAGGCATAATGCTAAAAACTAAGCTTCTTTACTTAGCCTTAGTTAGCTAAAACTGGCCTTGTAACTCCATGGCAAAATTAAAGACACGAACTTCAGATGCCAATCTGTTAATCAACTATATGTACATTTTAGTTTTGGCTGAACTATTATTTTAAGCAGTTTTTTTTCTATTTAGAAGCAGTTTGTAATGCTGTTTATGTCGATACACATATATTGTGTAAAATGTATCAAATAGAAAATTGAGTGTAATTCGGATTTAGAAAGGGACTATATGGCATGTTTGCATGTACTAATGGCTCATCTGTAAGCAACTGACTAAATTTACTATCACAAATTAATATTTTGATGGTTAAGAGTAGTAATGCAAGACTAATTATAGCCTATTTTGCTGAAAGAAGCTTTGAAATCACATCTGGATGCACGAAAAGATGCCAGTGTCTCTGTGACAGAGAAATGTTTTATAGATCGTTTTTATCTCTCAGATATGAGGACAGTTGGGAAATAAATATTTGTTCTATTTTGATAGGACACAGAGTGTGAAACTGCACACTATAAAATGGAGAAAGTAGTGTGACAGGTTGATTATTACCACTTATTGAAAATTGCATATAATTTGGATTCATGGTGGTAGCATGTGGAAATGAAAGCCAGTCATTTCATATCAAAATTTAATGCCTTGAATGAACCTCCAACTGATAATCATGGCTCAGAGTAATACTTAAAAGGTCTTTTCTCGTCGGGTGCTCATATCATGCGTGAGCATATCTGAATTTACTCTATTTTGTATATTGGTGTAGTATTGAACTTATCATTAGCTAACTACCAGCAGATAAGTACAGCCACGTCCTGCTCTGTGATCATGTCCTACTTTTGAATGGCAGCAAATTAAGTTAAACCTATTTTATGTTTCACTTGTTCCTATCAAGCAAGCCGTAGCTAGTTGCCTTCCTGACAGCGAATCTCATTACAGAAGCATTTTTGTTAACAGCTAGTGCATTCAGTTATTGCAAATCATCTAACAATCTTCCTTAGCACAAGGGATCTCAAACCTTTCAGTACTTTCAGTGTAAACAAAAATTCTACTTTACACAGATTTGTTTTACGAGCCCTAGGCAAATATGTACCATCATATTTATTTACAAAGATCCCTTAGCTTATATTCCCTTCCTACCACAGAACTCAAACAAGTGATATTAAAATATTTGCAACATGTTTAAATTTAAATTCAAGTTGACATCATTTAATATTTTTATGTAACTGACCATTAGATTTTAAAACAATGAACTGTCTTTAAAAAAATGAGTGTATTTTCAAATAACCAGTAAATTAGAACTATAACTACAATAACCGTAAGATATAATAACAGTAGTTGTTAGTGATCTCCATCATATTCATGTCATAAATAATTAATAATAAATAAAAAAAATTAAACAGAATAAAAATAAATAAATAAATAAATAAATAAAACAAATAAACAAACATAAATAAAGTGACTAATTGAGCGAACAGTCTCGTTTAAGAATACAGAAATTCTGATCCTTTTAAACAGAAGAAACGCTCTGCTGAGGTTTTACTCTCACTGATCATTGTGTCTTGGTGCGGTTCTACTCATCATTCAGGCAAACATTTTGTGAATGACGCCAATCAAACATTATTCCCACTGTATCCGGTTAAATCAGTAACTCAGCTTTATGTCTTTCATAAACGAATGATGCATCAATGATAAACATTCTGGAGTATAATTATTTTGCCTTGATGATGTTGATGAAGACGTTCTGCCATGTTTTTCACCCACAGATCCGGAGTACCATAGAGAATAGCTTTGTGGGCTGGGAACTGGAGGAGGTGTTGCTGCTTGATATGTCAGTAGACGACGGTGACTCTAAGATTCAGAACCAGTTGAAGAAGCTCCAGAGCCCCGTTATACTGCTCTACTGCACTAAAGAAGAGGCCACCACCATTTTTGAGGTGGCGCATTCCGTCGGCCTCACTGGATACGGTTACACCTGGATCGTACCATCGCTGGTAGCAGGGGATGCTGACAACGTGCCCAATGTCTTTCCTACAGGTCTAAATAAATAGTGTTGATAAATTTTGTTACATTAAAAGATAATAAAGTTTAGAGCTAAGAAGTGCCATATGTTATGTTAAATAACATGTTAAATGTTGAATAATGTAAACCAAAGAAAGGAGACTAAATCTTTTTTCTTTTCTCTCTCTCAGGTCTGATCTCAGTGTCCTATGATGAGTGGGACTATGGACTGGAGGCGCGTGTGCGTGATGCCGTGGCAATCATCGCCATGGCAACCTCCACCATGATGCTGGACAGAGGCCCCCACACACTGTTGAAGTCAGGTTGCCACGGTGCTCCTGAAAAGAAAGGCCCGAAGGGGGGGAACCCCAACGAAGTTCTGAGGTGAGTCACCCTCACATACACAAACACACACACACACACACACACAAACACACACACACACACACACACACAAACACCTATTATTTGGATTTAATAAGAAAGTTATACTGATGTGTTTGTCCTTTTTTCCTCCTGTCTTGTTTGGCCTTTTAGCAAGGACTAATACTCAGTATAATGATTACAGAATGGACATAGTGTTCCTCCACAAACACACAAACACACACACACACATGTACACACATCTCTTGGAAGCACTTAGCTGGACTCAATTTGTCTTAGTCAATTCAAGGAAAGAGAGATAGAGGGAGAGAGAGATACTAAGGCTGTGATTTACTAAGTGCACTATCAGGGGCAGCTAATTTACTTGTGCAGAAAAGTTAATGGCACTAGAAATCCATTTCCTGTTTATCGGTGACCTGGAAAATAATGTTGTTTAAACTGTCGGTCAGTTTGCGGGTATATTCCTTCCTTCTGAGTAACCTAAGTGCTTGTTCAACTGCACAAAATAACAGAAAACTTGCATCCTACAGTTTCCAGTTGCATAAAGATAAAGGAGGGTGTGGCTGGCATTGCTAGGGGTGGCACAGCAGGTAGCAGTGCCACCTCACAGCTCCAGGGCTTCTGGTTTGATCCTGAGAGAAGGAGCTAGAAGCATAACTAAACACAAAAATATGATTGAACAAAGATGAATGAAAAAAAAAAACAAACAAACACAAAAAATAGTCTGGTTCATTTGTGCTCCAACTGCAACACTATGCTGGTTCAGTGGTGCTCAGAAGCAACACTATGCTATTTGATTTTTGTTGTTTTGTTTTTGTTTTTGCAAACAACGGGTTGAAATTAAAATCATTTTAATTTGTCGAGGGCTGCCTTTGTCATGTCGTTATCGCTGACAAAATGGAAAAACCCATCATCACTGAAGCTTTTTGTGAATTATTTTGTTTCAATTATTGTCGGTAATCTCTCTTTGACAGCTGATTAACCAGACCGACAATCAGACAAAGGAACAATTTTAATCCAGGACCTCCTTCCATGTTAACTTTAATAGCGTTGTTACACAGTGAATTGATGATGCAACCCGTTACATTGTAGTCCTTCATGTGGAAAATGAACTAGAACTACAACCACAAGGTCCATTGGCTGCTATTTGGGATGATTCTTGTTTTCTTCAGTGGGAAGCCGCTGTACTTAGTAAGTGTCTGAGGTGATTTCAGGACGCTGCGAGTTAAAATGGGTGTCATATAAGAAAGAGAAAAGTATAACACATTTCAGCCAGCAGGACTGTGATTTACTGAATTGGCCGAATCGAATGCGGAGTTGCAGCCCCGAGCCATTGTGTTAATGGTGAGGCGGGGGACATTGTGAGGAGAGCGCGCAAGGAGAAAATGAGTTAAATCAAAAAGACCTAGGTGAGACGAACTTTAAGATACACAGAGCGCTGGAAGAAATCTTTGCTATAATGGAGTGACAGCATTCACACAAAAGAAGCATTTCATTTAATTCGGGGATTCGACGGGATCTGCTATTCCTTTTATTACTGTTACATGGTCTATTATTCTGTATCATGCACAGCACTTCGGGGGGTTCAAATGACTACTGCAGGTCACCTATTGCTCCTTTTGAAATTGCAGGGCAGGAGGAGTCATGTATTTGAATATAACTGACCTGTGAATCTGAATTAGTTAATCTCCTACTCATATCTGACACCTGGTATCTCTTCTAACAATGGCTTTCTATGCACTTGGTGATTAATCCGGTGATTAGTGTTCATTATGATGAGAGTCAGTGTCTTTACATACCCACACTAAGGCCTAGATCTGAGTACATGAGGGGGAAAAACCCATAACTCCTGTCCTTTTAATGATGCACTAACAAGGATTCACAAGGGCTTTTCCAGTCAGCTGTAGTCATAAAATTAACCAGATTTCTTATAGATAGTTGCGCTGACTCCATTTTCATGTCTGATTGTTAACACATTTATGGAAAGAGAAACAAGTTTTTAGCTGCTTTACATATTTAACAGGAGAAATAGGAATACTGGAAAAGCCTGTGCTGAAAGATAAACAGCAGTTCGACATAAATAGTTATAAATGCCATGCGACTGACACTTCATAAATGGAACAGATAAATGAACTTGAATCTTTTAATCCTTTCAAATTTCAGTTTTCAATCATTCATCTCAAAGCATGCTATTTAATAACTAAATAATAATTTCAATAAAAAGGCAAAACTTATAGGCACTTAAAGGTATAGGTATTATAGTTATGTAGCTACAAAACCGAAGAATATCACTGTAGGAATGCTGTTGAATGGGGCTAGCTACAATTTTCTAGCTTGTGATCTACTTTCTCAGTGTTCAACTCAACCAGACTTGAGAATTCAACAGCCATATATTTTAAAAATGTAGCTTGTATGATTGAAAATCACTTTTGCAATTTTGTCCAGTCCTGTCCTGAGAGTTGATACATACATCAAATCTCAGACTAATAAACATGATCACATAATGTTACTAATATTAACACTAATATTAATATTATTATTATGAATACCTAGTGGCAGCTAATGCTTGTTTTATAATACAGCTAATACGTAGACTTTACATTGCTTTTTTATGGAATCATAAATCAGTCAGTAGTAATGTTGTTATCCTGATCACAATTATATTTTACTGTCAGCTTTGGGAAAGGATTTGCTTTGATATATTTTGAATATGTCTGGCAGTTAAAAACCATTGACAGGATAGATTGGGGGGGGGGGGGTGTTTCTTTTCTCAGTAACTTTTTGACATTCTGACAGCATGCGACGTGTCTGCTTATTATCTTGGCTTTTGTAATTTTACAAACACCCACATTTTAATTGCCACATGAAAAACCACCTTTCAGTCGAGCAGCTTTCCCTCTCTGTTGTTTTGATACTTGACACAGAGCACAGAGGGGGCATTGATTGCTAATTATTAATTAGCATTTAGGCTTTGTAGCACTCACTTTTAGCAAGATCATTTGTTCTGCCGTGGTGTCGGTAATAGAGCGCTCGGGGCGAAGCTGGATTAGAGAGACAGAAGGGAACAGCAGACTGCCTTTCTTTCACTCCTTCACTCACTTTTTTTTAAACAGACTTTTTCTCTTCTCAGATCTTTCTCTCTATCCCTCATCCACTCATTCCACTTTCACGTTTCTCTCCTTGTCTTTTTAGCTCTTGACCTCTTTATCACTCCCTTTCCTTTTTTTCTTCTCTCACTCTTCCTTGGTGTATAATATACACCACATTCTTGCCACGCTCTATCTTTTCCTTGCTTCATTTATACTCAGTCTCATTGTTTTAGCCGTAATTAAAGAAGAGCACAATATTCATTGGGTAAATATCCATAATAACCAGGTGGAAACAATAGCATGGAAACAAAACAGTACGATGAAAATAGAAAACTAGTAGTTCTTCAGCACTGGCTGTTTCAGCCTTTTGCAGCCAGTGCTGCTTGAATTGTTTGTCACACAGAGTGAATGAGGCTTTTAATGTGCAGCTGTGTGATTTTCACTCATCCCTACTGAAGAGCTTGACGAAGTTGCTAGACTTTTCCAGGCAGAGGGTCTCACCATCTCTGCTGCTGTGAACCAGGAGGGAAAGACCAGAACATTTGATCCTGCCAAGTATTCCACAGTGTCTGGAAATGCAGGCATGTCTCATACGTGAAGCATGCCAATAACTATCTATCCTCTTTCACACAATATTTGAAAACTGATTATAGGAATATTCCAGCATTTTTCAATCTAATCTGTATGCACTGCATCGTATCTAGCTGGACGTGTTAAAGGAACACTCAGCCATATATTCTTATCTAATCTCTTTCTACTGCATCTGAAGCATATGTGCCATTATCAGAGCCAAACATTTCAACATGTATCTCTGTGCTGAGAAAAGACCAGAAAACCTGTTTACTCCAAACACATGAATTTTTAGTGTCTAATTAGGCAAAAAGCTATTCAACGTGTAGTTCACTGAATAAATAGACTAGGCTTAAAGGAATACTTCAGTGTTTTTCAATCTAATCACTGTTCACCGTATATGAAGCATACAGTACACTCAAAATGTATTTATAGTTGAAGTCTAAGAACAGTTGTTCAATTGTGTCAAAAAAATATGAAAAACAATTTTGTTAATTATCCAATCCAATCAAAAAAGAGTGACCTTTTTTTTTAGACTGGAGTGTTTGGTTCTGCATTATCTAGGTAGTAAATTTTTATTTTATTTTATGTTTATTGATGGAATTTAACACTTACCCTTAGACTTACGTTATAAATACATTTTGAGTAAACAGGCTTTCTGTTTTTTTCTTTAGTACTGGGTACTTTTTTCATTATAGTCACACATATTGCACGCTTTATATATGGTGAATAGTATTCCTTTAAGCACAGTCTATTTATTCAGCAACGTACACATTGAATGAAAGCTTTTTGCCTAATTAGAGACTGTAAAAATTCATCCAATTGCTCTTAATCTGACTTGACTTAAAATATAGTGAAAACTTTCATCACAGATATATAATTTATTTTCATTCTAGAAATTTGTTCTCCCATTAATATATTTCCTCACCTTATTCTCTCTCCATGTTTCTCTCCTTAGTTGTAACTCTTGATCTTCCCATCTTTCACTTTTCAGTCTCTTCCTTTTCTCAATAGCTCTCATGCTGCCTCTCTCTCTCTCTCTCTCTCTCTCTCTCTCTAAACTCATTAAAGCAGCCATGTCTTGCAGGAGCAGTTTTTCATGGCAGACACCGGCACAGAGACAAGCTTTGTGTGGGAGCTCTTCACTTAAACACACCCCAACCCAAAAGCACTATTCATCCTCGCACTCCACCCTCCTCACCATCCAAAATAAATCCTCTAAAATATCCAATGCTAAATTTGGCATTTGGGGAGATACATCTGTGTAAACAGCAGTATAGAAATGAACTCCAGTATAACTTTAGACACCGTAATTGCAGGCTTTTAGTGTTTACGTAGGAATTTATAAAGCTTTAAGCATTTAGAAACCAACATCAATTAGCATTTCATGGGAAATCATTAGTTAACTCTTTTGTTTATATTGCAGTATATATGGAAGTATTGATTAATTGCCAAATAAAGCTGTTACAGTGAATCAGTGGATCAGTCACTTGGGCAAAGTCTTTGTTGCAAAGACAGAGACAGGTTTGATGGTTGAGTAATCAGAATTGTAGAGTATAAGGCAGTTTTTTTTTTATTGTTTTGCTTTTGCTATATGATATTGCATTATATGATTATATTATATTTGATAGTTTCTATAACAGAAGCAAAAACAGGAACTAACTTTTCTTTCTTGTGGTCATTCCACAACATTAACTCTAACTATAAACATTAAAAATGTTAAAAGCATGATGTGTCATTAATAATAATAATAATAATAATAATAATAATAATAATAATTGTTGGCAAATTGCTATGGTTTAAGAGGAATAAAACTATTTGGGATTTGCACATTGACAGTTAAACACAAATATATTGCTTTTTTTAACGCGTGAGTAGTTCATTTGTGGTAAACTTTCTTGCTAAGACAAATAAAGAGCCTAATCACACCTGATTTTGGCCAATCTGACATCCTTTCAGTTTGCAATCATAGAAAATAAGAATGATGACTGCAACTGTTCATTCTACTTACAGCAATAGTTCCACATTTTTTTCCCTTCAAAACAGTGACTTTCTCAATACTTCTATTTAAATAAAAAGATTTCAGGGCAGTGTGTATGACTTGTGGTATCTGGAAAGTTTTAGCCATGGAACTTGTGTACTAAGCTAGCTAGCTAACTTAGCTAAAATTTTAAATGAATAAAATATGGGTTTTTATATTATTTTTAAATCAAGTCTCAGACACTGAAATCCCAGACATTGACACTGAAATGCTAATGCTAATTTAATGCTAATTTAGCCAATGTTTTAGTGTTGACCAAAATCATGGTAGTTATGGTATATTTTGATAGATTTGGTTTTTATATGATTTGATCATATAAATCCCTGAGAATTTAGACTCCGACACAGAAATCTCACTCATTGCCACTTAAGTGACATTTCAGTGTAGAGGTCTTAATTCTCAAAGAATTATATAATAGTTACTATATGATAGATAGCTAGTTTATATGATAGCTAGTTACCTGCTAGCAAACTATCTCACATTTCAGTAAGCTAGCTGCATTGACTACAGGTAGACAGTGAGGTAGACAGCTGAGTTTTGATTTAACTCTCATATTCTTAGAAATGTA
>CM075028.1:10774483-10803837 GCA_037576675.1 Pangasius sanitwongsei
ATACATTTCTAAGAATATGAGAGTTAAATCAAAACTCAGCTGTCTACCTCACTGTCTACCTGTAGTCAATGCAGCTAGTTTACTACCAGGCAACTAGTTAGCTTGCTAATTTAGCTAATATTAGTGATGAAAAATATCAGTTTTGCTACTGTCATATAAACCATTGAGAATTTAGAGTCCCACACTGAAATCTCATTCAGTGGAACCTGAGTGGGATTTCAGTCAGCTAGTTTGCTAGCTGACTGAAATGCGAGATAGTTTTTTTTTTTTTTAGCAGGTCACTAGCTAGCTATTTGGGATGGCAGGAGGACATGGGACATTTCCAAATTGCATTTTCATGTGCAGTAATGTTTGTAAGCCATTCATAGTAGCATCTTGGGCATTTGTAATTGTTTCAAATGACATTCAGGAGCAGTTTTAAGGTTATTATTTTAATGTTAGGACATAGTCACTAAAACCAGTGGGCGATTTCTTCCTTATGATAAAGAGATCTGGGGATTTGTGCATAGAGAAAAGCAGAAGCTATGAAATAGAGTAAAAATAATTACAATTATATATCATATATACGATTATGGCTTGCTAACAGAATAATAAGGTGTCATAAATGAAAATTACTCGACTAACTGACCCTCGGCACAGTTTAAAAGCTTTGTTTCCAGGACAAATAGGGACAATAGTGCTGCCATTTCATAATTTCATTATGTTTCTGGAACATTCTATCATGGAGTGTTGTTCGAGGAGAGGAAGGCAAATCAGTGTCATATGTAAACATGACACAGAGGGAAGGAGGGATGGCAGGATTGAATAGGGTTTATGTGTTCCTCATTTCTGTGTGTGCATGTTTGTCTGTATGTCCCAGTGTGTGCTTTGTTATGTATTTGTTTTGCAACTAGTCTATGCAGCTTCTCTGTGTGTATGCACAGCCAAGTGCAAAAGTTTGCATACTCTTAAGACTAAATCAAAGAAACATAACATTTTAATTTATAATAAGAAGATATTGATATATATTGAAATACAGTGTGTACCTCACAGATGTTACTTTAATGTAAAGTAATGAAAAATGTCAATTAGTGTACGTTAAAATAATTAAGTTAATAGTAATAAAAACAAAATTATACCAGTCTGTATTCGATACCAGGTTGTATTTCCTTTTGTCAATGTGATATTAAAATGAGATGTTATCTTCTATTATGTCATTATGTCTTTGAGCAGTTTTCCTTTTTTTTTTTTTTAGCTGTAATATTCGATCTCCAAACACCTCGCCTTCAAACGAGAGTGGCAAGGAAAAAAAATCTGATTTTATCTCATATTTTGGATTGTTGACTGGTTTCAGGATACAGTACCATTTAATTCTGGGACACTCTTTTTTTTTTATTTATATCAAAAAGACCATGGGGGATGCAAACTTCTGCTCTCAACATTGTGCTCTGTATATCTGTGTTTATACTTTACATGTGTCTTTACATGTGTCTCCAAATTATCATGCCTTGAGCCATTGCTTAAAGAAGCTAATCCACCCACTCCAAAGCAGAAGTGTCTTTTTGAGTTTGTTCATTTATATATCTTTAAAGAAAGTGGTTTAGAGCATGTCAGAGGACACTGTGGGAGCATCAGTCTGTCTCCCCAGGCAGGCATAAGGAGCCTACACATACACTCTCACACACATACCTAGTGCTACAGCAGTGTTGATATGTTTTACATCTCATTAGAGAAGAAATGTACCTAAATCCTGATTAGCTGTCCCACCATACTGATGTCAAAACATGACCTCATGACAGCATCATCCTAATACCCTTCAAGATTAGTGATGCCTTCTCAGCCAAAACGCCTCGTTTTGGTATTAGTAAAAAATGTCTTTAGCACATATTAGCTTAGTTGAAGGAATAAAAATAGGTGTTGCTTCTTGTATGTTTTTAAGAGAAGAAAATCCAGTCTGTTAAAGTTTAGTTTAGTTTAAAAATTAGTTTAAATACAAGTAGTGAACATCTATGAGATTGGCGCTCATATAAAATGTAAAAAAGCCAACACTGGAATTTTATGATAAGTACACCAAAGTCTAACCACACTAAAGACACTAAAAGAGACCTCAGTCTAAAGCAGCGTCAAAGGCTTATTCCTGCAAACACTCTTCTATCATGTTCATGTATTGATCTGCTTGTATTTATGTAGAGAGATTGATTAGGGTACTCCGGTTTCATCTCACTATTACAAGTGTGAGAACGATGGATGAGAGAAACACAGAAAGAGAGAAATGATGGAAGAGAGGGACAGATGGAGGGTTGTGGGGGCAACAGTCTGGGCAAGAAAGATGCGCTCTCACTCTCTCTCTCTTTTTCTCTCTCTTTCTTTTTCTCTCTCTCTTTCTGGTGAGATTATAGTTCCCATGGCAACGCAGCAGATTGCTAGGAAATCACTGTGGTTGTGGGCACCATGGTAACACATTTCATATGCCACTGAGTCTCTCTCTCTCTGTCTCTCTCACTGTCTCTCTCAAATCATGATACATGCGTATCAATCATAACACATACGCACACGCACCCACACACACTGCAGTCAACACTCCCTGGTGATTCTCGAGGGTCTTTGTCTAGCGCTGAGTGCTTTGACTTACAGGACCCTACCTTGGTAGCCCTAGACCTTGTTACCCAGTGTAGATGTGTGGTACTGCATTCTAACACACTCCTCAATGCATTACAGCTCTTGAGGCTAATTGTTTCCTTCTGTGTGCTGCGTCTCTGTGGTGTGAGTAATGGGGCTGTATTGTTGCAACGTACTGGAAATGTATAAGGCATGTCACACACTCAGTACGCATTTGCTCTATCTTACTATCTCTCACTCTGTCTATGTGGTGGCCACCCCTTATTTGGAGTTATTTCTTGCATGGTGAGCCGTTTTTCTGAGGCTGAGTGTTGTCATGGCGATGGCAGCCTACGGATCGAGAACAGGTTTGGGGGGGTTGTATGAAGGATAGCAGAGAAGCTTACACTGGCACTGGCACAAACTTGTTGACACACATTTGAAATGCTTTTAACCAGCAATATATGGCGCTTTTGGGTGCTATGTTGAGTACAGTTAACAAAGATTGCCTAGCCGACAAAGTAGGCAGATACCTACGAAGCCAGGTCCAACACCTACTAATGTTCAATTCATATATGTATGTAGTGAGATAGAGTTGTAATAGCGTTGTCTCTGGAGGGTTAACAGAGAAATAAAAGTTAAGCCATATACTGTGGCATGCATCAAACAAGAACAAACAACCTGACAGTTCAGAGATTTGTGTCATATGTAACCCTTGTATATGCTAATTAAACAGAAATGTTCTAAAGGCATAGCAAATTACTTGACTACTACATATTCTTCCTATAAGAACAAAGGCTGTCTCCAGCTGTGCACAACCTAGGAACAGACTCATTCTTATCAGACCTCCATATGTGGTTGAAAAGCTGTCAGAACTCTGCATGGAATGCTTCAGAGAAACTCTAAAATAGAAATGGTGTAAGCTGGTACAACTAATTCTTGCCCAGGCGGAAACTAATAAACCTAGACGCACTGCCTGGCCTTATAGTGATGGCTTTTTGAGTCCTTGTAAGAATTTGTCAGATTGATGAAGCATTTGACAGAGTCAGAATTCATTGCTGTTTGCATAGTGTCACTGATTTTCCTGCTGAGAAATCCAGTTACCAGCTGCCAAACCACAGGCTAAGGTGGTAAGTGAGGGTTGGCTGTCTTGGCCAAGTCAAGGTAGAGCTAGTAGACTGTTTACATTCACCAGCACTTACAAGCTCAGCCCGTGTTTTTGGCAGCTGGTATCTGGCTACACCTAGCTGGATTGTTCTGTGCAGTCCCCAGTATTGTTAGCTAGTGGCTCACATCTGAAAACTTCTGTGAGATAATGTACAGGTTAATTTATATGGACAATCTTTGCCATACTAATTATGTCTTTCTAATTAGGTCATCAGTTTGGTAGGAAATATAACACTGTATCTGATTATAATAGTACTTTTGTTGTTGTGACTGACATCGAACGCTGCTTGCTTTCCCACTTGATAATGTGCTTCCTGGAGTAAAACTCTCAGGTTCTCAGGGTGTGGTGTAACAGGCTCATCATTATCATCATAAATAGGCGTGTGATCAGGCTAAGTGGCATTCATCATGTTGCATTTTCATAAAGAGTACTTGTCTCAAACAGTATGTCTGTGTCTGACATAATCATGGATTAAGAGTGTTATTCACAGTCTTTGTGGTGTTTATCGCTGTATGGTATGCTTTTTATAAGCCTGTGCTTAGATCCATGGGCAGAGAGCACGTGTTCAAAAACATCACTAACAAATGGTGACCTTACTGGTGTGAACTGAGTAGATTCTCCAAACCATGTAAAGTCTTTACTAAGAACATACTACCTATAAAATAGCCAATGGATTTCCTCACAACTTTTAATTCAACCCACTTTAAGAAGTACACATTGAAGAACATCCATTGTTTCCAAGCTCTTTGATCACACAGGTTCAGCAGAGATCTCTGGGCTTGGATTTGTGAACTGGCAACCAGAACAAAACCATTTTGGACAGAAGAAAGGTCATAAAAGAAGACAGAAAAAGAATGGTCATGACATACGTCCTGAATTATAGTAGGAACATCATCATGGAACTGAGAAAAAGCTATAGTGATTATAGCACTTAGCAAGGTTGTCTTCCTTTTTGTATTTTTTTTGCATAATTATATATGTTGTATATTGTGTAATCATGGAACAATGGAGTGACTAGTTGCTCAAGATCTGTTTTATAAGCATCAGTATGTATGAAAACAGTAATTGCGTTCAGTCATCTCAGCTAAATGGTACACAGTCTCAAATACCGAGCCTCTTGTTTGAAACAATGGTAGCAACTTATCTAAGCCATAAATGGTCATATTTGCTTCACATCCTGTGGGAATTTCTAAAAGTTGTGCATGCATTGTTCATCCCAAGGAGTGGCACATGGAACTGGAACAAATTAGATAGAGATGCAAAGGCTGTCTTGGGTCATGGCAACTTCTTCACAGCCCCCTGCCAATAGCCATGAGCCAGGTCTATGGTAGTGAAGAACATCCCTCCAGCAACACAAGAAAGGAGATATGAAGTCAACAAAAAAATCTTGCTCCCCACCAGAATTTTCACAGTGTCAACTGGAGCTCCTTGTGGTCTTACAACTGGCTTATTTAACCTGGACCATTTATTGTAATTGTTCCTCCATAACCTCTTTTTTCAATCAGAACTTTGACCTATTTGATGACATACAGTATATGATCTCCAAACAGTGCCCTCCAAACAGGCTTGCTTGAATGAGCAATGGATAGTATAAGAAGGAAGGATTGTCTGTGCGGAACGTCCTTCCCTTTTTCATTCTGCCTATCATACAGTATGAATCTATCAGCTTTGTCATCCTTCATTGCTTTTTTCTCCTCTTGACTGGAGGTTTGAGCAGCAGGCTTTGGAAGAGTGAGCTCAGTGGCTTAAGTTTCAGTTTACAGACATATATAGAGAACAGCACTGCATTCAGAACAGGTTTGAGGTAAAGCTGGGTAGCATTAAGAGCAGCAGGTTTCAACTGTAGATTTTTTTATCCTGTGCTGATAGCTGCTTTGGCCTCTGGGGCCAAGAACAGAATGGGGTTGATGACCATGCAGGAGACGTCATTGACTAAAATAATATGTGTACCAAAAAAGTACAACAGTATATTTGTCAAGTGAAGGTCAGGTTGAACTGCTAATGCTCAGGTTCTCAGGAGGTGGGCTTCTTAGCTTATTGAACCCACTCAAGATGTGTGACATAAAGGTGGAGATGGGGTCTTTGGGTATTTCAAGATGGTCAAGAATACCATGAATAATTGTTGGTAGAGTGATTACCAAGATTACAAAACTTTGCCGTGGTGAAAATATGTATGGAATATTGTCTACTATCTCTAGTTTTTCAAACGTAAACCATTTCAGCCTCTGTTGTGGGCAATCGCATATATTTATGTAAATTTTTCACCTGAAGGCCACTCAACAAGAAAAGGAAATTTTTACAAACACTGTGAAGAAGGTAACATGCAAAACAAGACATAACCACTTCAAACTGATATGTGTTCTTTATAGCCATAAACATATCACTAATAGCTAAGCATTAACATGTTACTGAAGAAGTCCTTAAGGTTCTAACTAAAAGTTTTTTAAGAGCAAAGGAAGCAAATCATCTCAAGTAGACCTGGGAATCAGTTACATCTATCAAGGGTTTGTAAATATTGCTTCACCAAAACCATCCCTCAGGTTTTTTTTTTTTTTACCATCATCTGTGTTCACAGGTGGCTAGACTGGGGAAGAATTGATGCAAGGGCACAGATTGCATGGTTCAGGTGCAGATAGCTGGGTTTGATTAGGTAAAGCAGGAGCATGTGAAAGAGAAGCAGCTAATGGGGCAGTGTGTGTGTGTGTGTGTGTGTGAAGCAATAGGAGTAATGGAGCCCAGTCCCCTGATTCCGTCGCAGCATTCAGGAATACTGTAAATAAAGAGAATAATAGGCGTTCCTGCAGAAATCACACATGTGCTTCAATAACCTATGGCAGTCCCGTCAGTCAGTCTGTGTCTTTGTCAAATCAGTGTGTAAGTCAGTGTGTGTGGCAGTTTCAGCATGGACAAATGTTATTCCTAGAATAGGCAACAATAATCTAATTTATGGCTTTCTTCAATAACTGAAATGTGGAATCTGTCTGTACGGTAACGCCTCGACGACTATAAGAACCATGCAAAAGAGATTTTAAAGTAGCTCAGTAGAACAACATATTGAGATAGAGATTCACTTTAATAGCAGTGTAAGCAATATCAATGACAACAGTATACAATGTCAGTTTCACAGCAAAACTTTATTACCAGAGAGCTAAGAAATAAAAGTTAAAGCATAAGCATATCCAGTGTCATTTATCAAATGGGATCAACACAACTCTGACAACAGAGAGAGAGATATAACATATGGATGTGCATATTAAGCAGGAGCATCTTAAAGGCATAGCAAATAATCTGACTGTTACAACATACACGACAATAACAACACTCTGATGATGGCTGGGTGCTCACATAACAGCACAGCCCACACATACACACACCTGACAACAGCCTGATCCACTGGCACTGTCAAAAGTGGGTCAGTGGTTGCTTGTCACAAGCTGTACAACCACACAGAGAAAAGGAGGAATGATTATGTTCCACAAATTCACTCTAATATGGCTGTCTCTATCTCTAGTCTTCATAGTGGAGTATTATCTAGTTCATTTCAGGGCAGAAATGACGCATATCCTCCGCAAGACCTTTTTATAGAAGGGCTGGAAAAAAAAAAAACAAGTCTATTACCACAGACCATCACCTTTATCAGTAGTCAAGGCACTTATTGTTCTTATTCATTATAGACCATTTCCCTGTTGGGATGACATTTGTGCTGTTTGTGCTGAGCGATGTCATGCCTCTCCTTCTGGCTTTGCTACTTGAGGGGAACTGAACATTACGTGAGCAGGGGGTCAGCAGTTCCATATCTGTCAAGACCTCCTGAATCAGACTCTCTGCTTTTGCAGGAATCTGAGTGACACACCTGTAGTATAACATCACTGTATTACTGCTTCAGTGTTTCATAAGGGACAGGCTCTCGTTATGTTAAGATAAATCATAAATCACAGTCATGGTAACTGGTTAAGGATTCCCAAAGCCCAGTTGATATGGTTTATTATCTCTGTGAATTTTATTACATGTGGTCTGATGTTGTGTCCTCAGATACCTCATGAATGTGACATTCGAGGGTCGCAATCTCTCCTTCAGTGAGGATGGCTACCAGATGCACCCCAAGCTGGTTATTATTTTGCTGGATAAGGAGAGACAGTGGGACAGGGTGAGTATTTATTTTCTATACTTTCTTTCTCCTCTCGCTCTCTTTATCTGAGTCTCTAGAGAGTCCTCTAACCCCACTTACACCTGCAGTGATATTTCGCCTCGCATTGCTACACTGGTTGTTATGAGTGTTCCCATCTTTATTTTACTGTTGCTTGCCATGATTTTACTGGTGGCACCAGGCTAGTGTGATATCCACAGAAGCTAGCTATAAAGCATATAGAAAGCCACCCATTTGACCAGAATTCGGATGTATTCCTACTAAAAATAAAATTTTGAATAAGCCGAAAACACGGTTTGCCACCTATTTTTAGGCTTAAAGGCTGATGACATCCATTCTCATTGGTAGCAACCAAATCTCTTCACTTATCATTTATTTAAAGTTAAACTTTACAACAAAGATATGTGTTGCTTTGCTCAAACTGTCCAATTTTGTGTTGCTAACTGTTGCTTGATTTGGTGTATCCTGAAATTGCAAAGTCTCATGTGACTCACGGTGTGACTGTGGATTAACACACTTATAGAAAAACATCAGACCACCTGACATCATAATGCCATAATCAGCCTACACAGCCCTCTTTCTATCTTTCAACTTCCCATTATTCAGCCATACTCACATTAATCCACCCCTGACCTTTCTGACTCTCTTATCTCCCTCTTCCCCACTTGTCCTTAATCTCTCTCTAACCACTTTCGTTCTTCTTCTCTCATCCCCTTGCTTCCCAGGTGGGTAAGTGGGAGAATGGCTCGCTGACCATGAAGTACCACGTGTGGCCACGCTTTGAGCTCTATTCAGATGCAGAAGAAAGGGATGATGACCACCTGTCTATCGTCACACTGGAGGAGGCCCCATTTGTCATCGTGGAGGATGTGGATCCCCTCAGTGGCACCTGCATGAGGAACACGGTTCCCTGCAGAAAACAGCTCAAAGCCCAGTAAGCAGCCTGTCAATGTAGTTCACTACTGAATGCAGGTTTTGACATGTTGTGGGGTTTTAATTAAAAGGCAATAGTCTGTACAGACTTTACTGCAAGTGCTTTTTTGAGCAAAACGGACCCACATAAACCCTTTATGATAAGTGACATAAAACTGTTTTAAAGCTCATTCCAATAAACACTATGTATACCTTTTCCAACTGTCAGATTAATGAATAGGAATGCAATAGATACTTCACAGAAAATGTGCTTCTAGTAAAAACCTGAAGTATGGGGATAAAAATTTTATAGAAACTCAGAAACTTATAATTATAATTTAGGGCTCTCTTCTTCATGTCAAATATAGCAATGTCACCGCATGAGTTTCGGCATATGCTTTACACAAGTCCTACAACATTTCTTATGAGTTGTGTTATAAAGTACCTGGTCAAAAAAAAAGTGTTCCCAAAATTGTTGTTATTATTGTTTATATGGCAATTAGGTGGGGCAACAATACATGTCAAAATACAATGTCACAAAACACCCAGTTTGCTACTTTGACAAGATCCAATAAAACATAACCAATGGTTGTTGACAGGCAACCTCTATAATTGGTCTAGACCTCTCTTTAATATGAAACTCAAATTCCTGATGATACCATAGTTTGACGAAATTCTCACAACAACTATAGCACGTTGTCATATTTTCCCCAAGTGTCAACAAGAAGTGTCTCAAAAATCTTGAGGCCAAGAAATCATGTGTCTCAGTAGCCTATGTAAGATCACTGGTTAAGAGTTAAAACTCACTAACGGGTAGAAAGGTGCTTAAACAGAATATCAGCATGCTGATCCTTATGAGAAAAGACTGCCATTAGAGCATAATAAAAGAGAGAGAGAACGACTTAGAGACAAATGTACTCTGGTATAATGACCACAAAATCTGGACCTCGAAGGAAGAGAGGAAAGTAATGTCATCGCAACATTTATGCTGTTTTCGTTTTTTGCTTTGTTATTCATCGTTAATATCTCAAATCAACCTTTGTCTCATGGATATTTCCTCTTTCTATCTGTCAGCTTACATGATCCTTCTTTTATTTTTCAGAAACCAAACAGGAGATTCAGGGATCTATATCAAGCGCTGTTGCAAGGGCTTCTGCATAGACATCCTCAAAAAGATCGCTAAATCTGTGAAGTTCACCTATGACCTCTACCTAGTGACCAACGGGAAACATGGCAAGAAGATCAATGGCACATGGAACGGCATGGTGGGCGAGGTAGGGTTGCTTTTCAAATACAAGCCAAAACACATTTCTCTGTGTTAAATAGTTCTAGAAACTGCTTGCAGCATAGGCTAGGGATAGAGAGGGATTTACGTCTAGACGCGTTAATGAAATATTAAAGTTGTGGTCAGCGATTTTGAAGAAAACATTTCGTAATGTTTTGGAGAAGTTTTTGTCATGTTCTAGCTGCTGTTACTAACATCTGCTGAGAGGTGAAACTCCAGTCTCTGTAACACTCCAGGGTCTGGAAACAGGAGAAAAAACTAATTATGTGGGCCCCCAGGATCCAACCAATCAGGACCATGAGGCAGTCAATCATGTTTCCTGTCAATTCAGAAAGCTCCGCCTCTGGCACTATTCAGACATTATACACCTAAGAAATAATGGTTGCTCAGTGGTTTTTGGTATAGCTAATGGTTCTAACTTTTTACTTGGAATGTTTAAAGGGAAACCATCTGTTATAAGATTCTACCTAGAACCTTTAAGTGGTCCTAAAGAGAAATTAACTGAAGAATGCTTTATGGTGCTGGATGGAGTGCCTTGAGGCGTGGCTTTGGAGGGCTGCATTTATTTGGCTTCAGCTAAACTTTTGCTAAAATTGCGGACTGTATCTTTAAACTGGAGAATGGTTGGTATGACATGTTCTGTTTCTGAAGGGAGTAAAAGAGTGTATTACATATTTGATTTTAAAATGTCGTTTTAGATTTATTCTATGCAGTGTGTCCAGTTCTCCACTCCACTTTCTGCTTAGGCTCTTTTCTCGACTCTTCTTTCTTCCCCACGGTTATTGAAAGACCCGATAAAGTCATCGATTCAAAAAATGTGCAGTCTGTTCACTGAATAAGCACATTTCGTCTGATGCCTATTGAGCTCATCAGCACTAGTACAGCGAGACACTCCATTATGAAATGCCTGGTGTTGTGTAGAATCTGCCACTGCTTCAGGTGATATTGGAATTGCTCATGCATGTGAGCCAATATTCGCATCAAGATGCCTATCAGAATAATTTAATTTGAAATGAGGTGATCAGCATGCTTGCTGTGTTTCATCGAAGGAGAATTTGCTTTACTGTGATGCACAAACTGATGTGGTTGTTGGAAGTCAAGGAGGGCGCTGGGTGCTGACTTTCTTCAAGGAGACACAAAATACGTATAAGAATCTTTTTAAAGTAGATTAACATTTTGACCCCTTTAAACCTCGAGGTTAAGTCATTAATCATCTAGTATAATACATGAGTGTTAGAAGATTGATTTCCTTGGCTGCAGAAGGTATTATTCCATTTTATTTATTCCATTTTATTTTATTAATTCATTGGTAATTATTCTGGCTGGCATGTAATTTTGATAGAACATGAAGTGATTGTTTTTCAGGCTGGTAATGTGTCACTTAGCAGTCGTGAAAGTGCATGAAAAAGAGTGTGGTGAAAAGAGAGAGTGAGTCAACGGCACAGAGACAGTCCGAGAGTGAGATGGATAGAGAGAAGAGAGAGATAGAGAGAGACAGCCCAAGCCAAAGTCCAGCTGGTATTTTAATTCAGATTAGAAATAATATCTGTTGCAGATCGCAGTTGCAGTCGTTTATATGATTGTGGCACATTTGTCGAACTGCTTTTCATTTAGAGTCATATTAATTACCGTCACATCAGTCACAAGGTTTGGGTAGGCTGCTGCTTTCGGCTGAACGGCTCGCTGCTTAATAACTGTACATGACGGCTGAAGATTTTTTATAATACATTTTTATACAAACACACATATTTCATGAGGAAGATAATATCACTTAAGTTAATGGGAATGAGAATGGCAGCAGAGAGATAAAGAGAAAGTGTGTTAGTTAAGATAAGGCAAAGAGAGGCAGGGCAGTATCTCTGTAGCATACATTCACCCTATTAATTCAGTGAGTTGCATCCCATTTTCCTGTGTAGCCCAAGGCCTCTGATATTTAAAGCTAAATATACCTGAGCTGAAGAGGGGTCTAGGGAAGGGAAAAAAGCATATAGAGAAGAAGGTCGAGGGAAAAAAACAAGGGTGTGACAGTTTCTACATACTGTGACCCACTGTAGTGACCTAATTTCTCCTTTACTTTCAATCATTTTTGTCTGGATTTCATTTATTTTTTCCTTTGTATATTTTGTGTTTTATTTGTTCTCTTTCTGCCATGTGTTTCTTTTATTCTTTTTGTCAGCTGGTTTGTTCATGTATCTTAAAACTGTGTCAGCTTGCTCTAAACTTTTTTTATATATATATATATATATGACCCTCTCTTTGCTCCCTCCTGCACTGTAGGTGGTGTTTAAGAACGCTCACATGGCAGTGGGCTCTCTGACCATCAACGAAGAGAGGTCAGAGGTCATTGACTTCTCCGTCCCCTTCATAGAGACGGGCATTAGTGTCATGGTCTCACGTAGCAATGGCACCGTGTCTCCTTCTGCATTTCTAGGTGTGGAATAAAGCATACACACGCATGCATATGTTCTCAATATCTTTGGGAAACTAGGAAATGTGAAACATGAAAGTCACACAAATCTTTATAAAATCTGTTTTTATTACGAAATCCTGTAGTTAGAAATTTGTTACAACAAATTTAAAGAAAATCTGAGTTATGCTATTTGATCTGACATTCTAGGGGAACCCTGTAACAGAGTGTTTCCCTTTCAGTGAGTGTTTCAAGGGTTCCTGTAAGAAGTTAAAACCCTTTATTTCTAATAATGTAGTACTGAAAAAGCATTATTGCATAATTACAATATAAGAGCCAAGTATGCAAATGCATTCTGTTATTACACTCTATTCCAAGACAAGGGGAGTGGACATGGGTAATTTTCTAATTTGCAGATTCATAAAATCTGTGTGACTTAAAATATAACATATCTACTGAACAGGCCACTCACAGGTATTAATAAAGAGCATACTTTCTTCCACGCTCTCGCTTCCAGTGATAAACACTCGATAAGCCGGTGAAGTGGTATTCTAGATCACTTATTCTGATGTCTCAACAAGCACACTTCATTTACAAGACCCTCAATCTGTCTGTTGTAGGAAAGGTCAGGTGAATCGAGATTGATTGAGATAATAGAAAATCTTCAGACATACCTTTTTTTTTTATTATTGATAAAATTATAATAAGTACAGCACCAGTTCAGTGGATATGGAATAATATGAGCTCATCAAGATGAGAAATGTTATAATAATTTAGCTAATATTTCGGATCTAAATTTTTGAGGTTTTATTTGTTAGTCTGAACATTTTCGTGACCACATGCAAGTAAAAGTTGAAAGTTTAAAGGACCAGTTTGTCATTTTTAGAGCCCTCTGCTGTCTGTAAAGTGTTATCAAGCCATCTCCCATCCCTGTAACTGACTCTACTGCTTTGCTGAACCTACATACAGTGGATATAAAAAGTATACACACCCCTGTTACACTTGCAGGGTTTTTGTGATGTGAAAAATATAAATCAAGATAAATCATGCCTTTTCCACATTTAATGTGAAATAGTAACGAACAACATTCAAGTGAAAAACAAACAGAAACATTTTAAGGAAAAAAATAAAAAACTTATTCTTAAACTTTAACCTGGTCACACAAGTTTGCAAACCCCTTAACTAATACTTTGTTAAAGCACCTTTTGCTTGTAATACAGCACTTAGTGTTTTTGGGTAAGAGTTTTCCAAGTTAGCACATCTTGCTTTAGCAATTTTAGTCCACTCTTCCTTGCAGAAAATGCTCCAAATCTTACAAATTGCAAGGGGGTCTCCTGTGCACAGCCCTCTTCAAGTCATTCCGCAGGTTTTTGATAGAATTTAGATCTGCACTCTGACTGGGTCATTCCAAAAACGTTGATCTTCTTCTTCTGAGTTGGATTTGTTCTTTGGGTCTTCATCTTCAGCTGTCTAACAGGCCAGCAGGGTGTATTCCCAAATTGATTGGTACTTTGAGCTATCCGTGCTTCCCTCTAACTTCACTAGAGCCCCAGTCCCAGCTGAAGAGCTCCATAATGTGACGCTTCCACCACCATGCTTCACTGTACGTGTAGCATGGTGATGGTGTTCTTTGGGTGATAAGCTGTCTTGTTTTTGCACCAAATATACCTTTTAGAATTATGCCCAGTTCTACCCTGGTCTCATCAGACCATAACATAATTTGCCACATGATATTGGTGGGCTTAGATATTTTTTTTTTTTCATGAGAAAGGCTTCCATCTAGGCACCCTACTCCATAGCCCAGACATGTGAAGAATGCAACAGATTGTTGTTACATGCAGGAAGTGACCAGTACTTGTCAGATATTTAGATATATCTTCTTTAATGTTGCTGTAAATCTCTTGGCAGCCTGTGATTGATTTATTCCCAGCGCCCTCAAGTGCTCCATTATGCACGGGTGTGCAGACTTAAGCAAGCAGATTACTGTAAGTTTTTTTTCCCCCTACAGTGTTTGTTGAGTGCTATATCACATTAAAGGTGGAAAAAAGATCTGACATGATTTATTTCAGTTTCATTTTTTTTTACATCACTAAACCTGCAATTTTAATGGGGGTGTGTAGACATATATTGTTGTTTCTCTTTGACATACTTCTGTAAAGTCCTTTTCTGAATTTATTTTCACTTCATTGTTTTATACACCTCATTTGAATTGAAACCTATCTTTCAACATTTAACTTAAAGTATTTCCACTCTTTTGCTATTTTGTTTCATTTTATTTTAAAATTCTTTGAATTATTTTAGATGCATTTTTCTTTTCTTTTTGAATGTTTTTCTCATTAATGTGCTATAAAGTTTAAACATTTTTAGACCTGTAATCAACATATCATTTCACATTTTCAAACATTTTAGGCTTTGCCTAGTGGTAAAATCAGTCTGTCCTTGTTTTATCTTGATGGTTCCAAGTGTTTTCTTAGATGATTAAGCATCTTGGTATCTTGATGTTTCTGATAGCTTGAATAGAAAAGACATCTGCCTTTCTGAGGAGCTGTAATACTGGATCAGAACTTATTATATATATCTGTCTCCATTTTGTCTCTCTCTCTCTCTCTGTCTCAGAGCCTTTCAGTGCTGATGTGTGGGTGATGATGTTTGTGATGCTGCTGATCGTATCTGCCGTGGCCGTCTTTGTCTTTGAGTACTTCAGCCCGGTTGGCTATAACCGCTGTCTGGCTGATGGACGAGGTACGCATGCTCTGACACACGCTTGTGTGTACATGGTGGGAGAACACTTATTAAACACCCTGACACATTATAGCCAGGATGTCTAAAGCAATCTTTCCATGCAAGAAAAATGTGCATGTCCATGCAAGTAAAGCATGTTTCTTCCCATTATATTGATTATCACAGTGGGCTAAGATCTTTCTCTAGAAAATTAAGTATAGATTTTAATTTATCACATAACCAGAGCTCATTTTGGAAAGGGAGCGGTGTGGGGGTGGAGCCGTGCATCATGTTGCCATGGATGTATTCAATAAAAACAAGAACAAACAAACAAACAAACAAAAAAAATGCGAGCAACATTACTAGCTGGATTTCATGAAGGCTAAAGACTATTAATTGTAGTAAAATAAATTCTGATAAAACTCTAAAGTTAAATGTCCATACAGTTGCATTGTCCTAATGCATATAAACAGTATAATAGTGTGCTTAAACAAAATTATTAACAGTATAATCTGATAGGTTTAAAAGCATTTTTTTTTTATTTTAGCATGTGGTAAAAACAGTCTCACAGAAAAATAAGTAGTGGTTGCATGCAACTTGTCTGCAGCACCTTCTATAAGTTGAATATCAACATTCTGGCACAAGCATATATTTCATAATATAGTATCAAACTTTCCCTGGAATACTCTGTATATCACGTTCTTCACCAATGAAATTTAAGCAAGCCCACTGATCAGTATGTAATAAATCATTTTCCCTCTTTTTAAAAATATATGGAGCGTAGCCCACTTCATGCATAAAATTTGTGCTTTTCACGACATAGGATTAGACTTACTGGGCTTATGAAATTTCTCCTCGTCTCTGCAAACACAATTGGCATTGCAAGTCACATGGCAATGTGGTACGGTAACATGGGTATTTTCTACACTGTAAATTCTTTAGGCTACTGAGAATACAGAGACTTTCCACATGTTAAATATACCCATGTTACCATTACCACGTTACCATGCGACTTGCAATCCCAATTGTGTTTGCAGAGGCGAAATTTCATAAGTCCAGTAAGTCAAATAATCATAGAAGTTAGCTTGGTTACATTAGGTCGGTGCAGAATGTGAAATACAAACCATTTGCGTGAAAGTTTGATATGTTGCTATGCACCACATGCTTGTGCTAGAACATTGATATTCAGTGTAAAGAAGGTGCTGCAGATAAGTTCTGTAAGACTGGGTTAGCTAAAAAATAAGTTATATAGTTATATAACTATAATGTTTAAAGGGTCAGTCTGAACCCTTTTTCCATCATTTTCCATTTCCAGTTTGACCACTGAACTGAAGTTTGGAAGAAAAAAAAAAGTAGGATTTTTGAGGCACTGTAAGAGCAAGGATCAAATTTGAAGTTTGAATTAATTTGAATTTGGATATTTCCATAATAATGCAATTTAATGACATTTAGCCAAACAAGTACATTAATTAAAAACTAACACTAATGAAATGCAGCTACTGCTAGTGGACAAACTACTACTGCTAAAGTGTACAGTGTGGCAATACAAAACTATTGTAACAAAAGAAACTGTGATTTAAGCTAAGATCCATTGAATATAAATATATATTAAGTTTTATAATTAAATTTATTAACCTACCTTCCATCCAGCATTCCCCTTGCGAATACTTTCCAATTTCACCACTTCATGTAACATTGCAAAAATGTTTTAATTCATGGCTTTAATTCATTCGATGTTAAAGTTATGTAGGGATGTACCTGAATACAAATACATTATTCTCAATAACAAGATAATGCGTTATAAACAGATATAAATACAGATACCAATAGGAGGAACACTGTTATTTTTTTTCTTTTAGGAAAGCTTGCCAGAAAGGTCCACAAGGCATCTGGTTGTGACTAGTGGTGTGCATCAGAAATGGGATTCCACTGGACGCAACAAAAAAGTCGTGCAAATTCATTATTTCGTTAATAGATTCATTAGAAAATATCATGAACAGGTACACACAAAAGTGGTGCTGGCAATTCTACATCTAGGGTTTCCAGTGTTGCCAGAGGCATAGTGTTACAGTTTATATTTCATAAAAAAGATAAATAAATCTTCTGGTTTAGACCACGCCCACTTTGGGACATAGGCTGCAGCCCTCTAAGTCTCTATGCTGTGCAAAAAAAAAAAAAAAAAAAAGGCGTCACACATTTACATTTAGTTGGCAGCCCTCCCTACGTACATCATCTACCTGCTTTGGATTTAAAACGAAATACAGATCCAGATCCAGATCCAGATAGCATCAGAGTGTTACCTCTCTAATGTTTTGGTTCCAGTGGAATTTTAGAGACCACAGCATGAAGAATAAAATCTTGCCAGACAGAATAACTCACTATAATCAAATCAGACTTAGTTGAATAGATATATGGTGAAAGCAAACCAGACAGTGCTGTATTGTGCTGTGTGCAGGTAATCGCTGGGAGCCAAGAGAATACAGAGACTACTGATTTCTCCTCTCGCCCCCAGGCCCATGTTTAATGACATGCCCCCATTACATCATTAAGTCTGTTGTATTGTGCTGGAGCTTAAAAGCTATTCTAATTTTCCATAACTATAATACACTGTAGAGTCCCTCTGTGTCTCTCTGTCTAGCCATCTGACAGCATTATGCCTTTTTCACCTCAAATTACTGTTTCAGCTCCTTCTGAATATGCTTATGCTTGCATCCATCTACTTATAAAGAGCTTCTCTTTCTTCTGTCCTTTTTTTCTAAATGACTCCCCTTAATCTCTGCTTTTTTGCTCACCATCTTTTACATCTCTCTCTCTTTCACGCTTTTCTTCATATGTATGGTCTTGTTTCTCTCTTTCTGCTGCTCACTCTTTTTCATTTTCTCTGTCTTCAGAGCCAGGTGGTCCCTCATTCACAATCGGAAAGGCCATATGGCTGCTCTGGGGTCTAGTCTTCAACAACTCTGTGCCTGTACAAAACCCCAAAGGCACCACCAGTAAGATAATGGTATCAGTGTGGGCCTTCTTCGCTGTCATCTTCCTGGCCAGTTACACTGCCAACCTGGCTGCCTTCATGATCCAAGAGGAGTACGTTGACCAGGTGTCTGGCCTCAGCGATAAGAAGGTACTGAGGATTTACCTATAAAATCCAGATTACTGGTGATAAGGCCAAGGGCTTTTCTGTCAGTACTGTGGGAGTGACCTTTAAACATTGGCCTTCACAGTTCAATAAATCTAGAATAACACTGCATATATTATTTACAGCCTAATTTCTGTAGTGCTAGCATCAATTTATACTTTGCCACAGTGAAGAAGGGTCGTATTTAACTGTGTACTGCATATACTGAGCAAATGTCTTATGTAAGCCATAGGTAAAAAAAAAAAAAAGAACTTGTGAAACTATCAAAATAATTAAAAATGAAAAGGTTCTGTACATCAAATCAATTACTATAAATAGCAATAAACAGTAAAAAAAAAAAGAAAAAGAAATTAAGTCAATATTTTACTTTTAAACCTGTATCAGTTATCTTAGGTACAGTCATTTAGTTTTATAAGGAATGAAATGGTACATTCTGTAAAACATCTTGTAGATCCAGTCATAGATTTTGTGTAGATTTTATTGATGTTTCTCGTTTCAAAAAAAAACAAAACTATAACATTTGTTATAGTGTTTTAGAAAAGTTTCGTTTTTTCTGAAATTTATTCTTTTCTACTGACACACTGATGCAGGAGACATAAAATAAACATTTAAGACAACATTTATATTTAATTTACCTAAGCTTGAGAGTATCTTACTTTACCTTACCACACTGAACTCTATTTCCTCAGCTCATTCCTTTTCTTGATTTGAACTCTTTGCACTCGCTACACTAATGTTTTTCTTAGTGAATCTTGTTTGGCTAGCTGTGAGACTCGGGGAAGGTGTCTCATCGCTACCAGATGTTTCTGCTAAGCGGGACATTCATTATATAGAGGCATTGTGCTGTGGCTTTATTTTACCTCTACACTGAAAGCAGAAAATTAAAAAAAGTTAATTATGTTCATAGACTATTAAAAGTACAGATGATACATTAACATGTGAGGTTTCTAGCATTAATAAAGGAGATGCCAATGAAATTCCTCTACAGACAACATACTCTTGGTTTGTTTCCCCTCTAACTTTGCCTGTATACATAATTTTAATAACCCTGGTCTGTATTCAGAATAAGCAACTTACGTCTGAAAATTACATCAATATTTACACAGGGAAAGTTATTTGTATTCAGATTTGATGACACAGCTGCTTAAGTTTTTTTTTTTTTGGGCTTCCCTTTAGGATTTTACAAATCACCTGCATATAGTTCACACCTCCGTTTTTGTCAGATTTTTCTTGATTAGAAGCATCCGAGACAACCGGGGTATTTCAGTAACATCTTGACCACCTTTAAAGCTAAGCACTTGCCTTTAATCCCTGAAAAAAATCAGGAATTGGAAATGCTGACTGAAGAAGTTTTTTTTCTTTCTTTCTTTCTTTTTTTTTTTTTTTGCTGTCAGCTGTAATACAGTGTAACATAAAAGCAAGAGACAATTTAAAAATGAAAAATAAAAATAAGAAACATGAATAATAAGAAAATAAAATAAGTAACATTCATAAACTGTATGAATGAGAAGAAAGCAAGCACTGAAATAAACATCTAATAGCATATACATATATATATATATATATACACACACAGTATATATACACACACACACACACACACACACACATATATATATATATATATATGTGTGTGTGTGTGTGTGTGTGTGTATGCAAATTTGATGCAAATTTGGTTCACTTTAACAACATGGCTTCCAGCCTCATTATTTGGCAGCTCATAAAATAGCACTTGATCCAGCATATCCTATATTATTTTATCTTTTTTGTGATCTTAAGTATCCTTAATTTACTAAATCAAGGTCAGGAAATTGTAATGTGAGCATGATCTTTTAAACTGTCAAACTAATAATATAATGCCAATGTTTTTTGTGATCTTCTAGAAAGAAAACATATCTATAAAGGAACTGCACATAACTAAGACACAGCTAACTCTGCTTCGTGCGTGCAACTCCCATGGAGCTGTCCGAGAAACACTTAAGTCTGTAGTTCCATTCGAGGTCTGAATAATGATGTGCGCAACTCCTCACTATGCACATGTAACTAAACTTGAACAAAATGTGATAAACAGCTTAGTACACTCAATAGGCTGGCTTTTGCATATTTTATCATTTAGACTCTCAATAAAGTTTTTTGTTATACACACAGTTCTTGCCACAAGGCAAACTTTCAGGCTCTTGCATTAACAACTGTGATTGTAGTTTTGAATTTGTTATACATTTGTTTGATTAATTTAAGGAAATATGCACTGGATGTGTACTCTACGTTTGTCATTGTAAAGTTAGTTGCCAGTGCCTGTACTTGGCCTATGTGTTTGACATACACCAATAGTCATTTGTGCTAATTGCTGTTTCTGAACCCAGTTGAATGTTGTAGTATGTTCTTGTAGCTTTGCACTTGGCCTTTGTAAATGAGAAATTATTGGGCTAATGGGAACTAGGTTACAGCTGCTAAAACAGGAAAGGAGAACTGACAAGGAGAATCTGTGGTAGCCACTCAATAATTCATGTGGAGAGATTTTTTTTTTTTTTACATTTTAGGCTGTGCTGTACTTTTTTAAATGGCATCACAGAGGATGTATTTGATAAAATGAAAAAAAAAAAAAAAAAAAGGATCTCATTTGTCTTTTTCAATTTGAAGTAGCCAAGATGCCACAGGTATGTAAAACAGCTATAGCAGTGTCTTAAAATTATTTTGAACCCAACTGTCGAAAATAAATTACACAGTGTACACTAGTGTTTCAGGATGAATGCTGGTTTAACTACCATGTTCAAACTGATCTCTCGGTCTCTCTCTCTCTACAGTTCCAACGGCCAAATGACTTTTCTCCGCCATTCCGTTTTGGCACGGTTCCCAATGGCAGCACGGAGAGGAACATTAGGAACAACTACAAAGAGATGCACAGCTACATGACCAGCTTCCACCAGAAAAACGTAGATGAGGCCCTTCAGAGCCTGAAAACAGGGTAAAAGAGAGAAAGAGGTTAAAAAAAGCAACAAAAGTGTGTTGGGGGACAGAGAGAACGAGAGAGGGTGACAGAAAGGATATGAATGTGTGTGAGTGGGTGTTCAGTGGACACGTAGCTGCTAATAGCAACAAACTGGAGAAGCCTGCGGCTGTTTGTTTAGGGATGAGTAAACCACACATGTAACGTTTGAATGTTTCGTTTATCAGATTCCACTTCTAATATGTGTAAGATCACATTTGCACACTATACTATTAAATGCAATAGGCAGAAATTGTTCTGTATTGTACTACTACTAAAATAGGACACGCATGTTGTCAAAAGTATAGCAACATCTCCCTATTTGCAGAGAAAGTTTGTGAGAAGCGTTCTCTACTACAACAAACTGGAAATTTTGTCTCAAACAATAAAAAGAAGAATGAAAGGAGTGGAGAAAAGAGGAGGTTGGGCAAATAACTCCCTGACTAAGGACAGTGTACATTGAGACTCTCATTTGTTCATTAAAAAAGGAATGAATTGCAATACCAACATTCATTTTGATAAAAAATCTAATATGTAAAGAATAAAACATGGCCCGTGCGGTTATAGGAAAATAATCAGTGATGGGTTGGTGTGATGCATGACGCGAAGCAGAGTTACTGTTACCACCCCAAAGTTGATTATTTTCCTCTAACAGCATGCCAACCACAATAAATTGCAAAGCTCTCTGTCCTGAAAACCTTCCTGTCATGGAAAAAGTAAAGTTACAGCTTTATTTCTAACTGTTACAAAGCGTTGACACTGGAGACTCCTTCCAAAAATGCTAAATACATGTGGCCTCCCAGAATACTTCACCATATCAGTAGTTACCTATTATTAACCTATTAGTAAGTTAGTTAACCCATTAGCTAGTAACCTATTAGTTAGTTCAGTATTTTGGTGTGATTTGCCTTGTAGCTGCTCTTATAAAAAAATTAATCCACATTTTCTGACCAATCAGATTTGAAATTTAACACCTCTGTGGTGTTATGGCGGACCTGTGATTTATGAAATTTAACAATGAAAGAATTGCACTATTCATAACATTTATGTCAGGAATTTTTTTTAATTACTACAAGATTACTACTCATCACGCTCAGAAGCAACACTCTACACAGCTGCTACAGGGCCAGTCACAGCCTCAGCAAGAAGTCCTTTGATTAGAAATGCAGTACATGGACTTTTTAGTTTGTCATTTGCTAAATTGACCAGTAATAAAAATACATCCCAAAATGTTAACAGGGATTAGTCACAGTCTAAAAAACACACTGTAGAATTCCCTGACTTCTGGACTTTAATTTATTTGGCCTGGCAAATAAAGCTGGCAGTTATTAGCATCAATCAATGCCCAAGCTGATGATCTTTCCTTCTTATTTTCTTGACAGAAAATTGGATGCATTTATCTATGACGCTGCTGTGCTGAACTACATGGCAGGCAGAGATGAGGGCTGCAAGCTTGTGACAATCGGTAGTGGTTATATCTTTGCTACCACAGGCTACGGCATCGCCATACAGAAAGATTCTGGCTGGAAGAGACCTGTGGACCTTGCCATTCTGCAGCTGTTTGGAGATGGTGAGAACTGCTATTTCCTATTCATATTTCATTTCTCACTTCAGCAACGCTGCTAAAATCGTGTAGTGAATGCTGGCTACTGGAACACAACATAACCATTTATGATGTATTGATACTAATAGATGTTGTGTAAGTAGATGCAGATGTAGTGATACTAATAGATTAGTGATAATCACATTACAGACAGTAATATCTGTGGTGTATGTTGATTTTATAGCAGATTATTTTTCCTCACAAAAACACTATGAGCTTGAATATAAAAGAAAATGTTTACAATTCATCCAAGAGCTTTCTTATATTGATTTAGTTTCTGTGGAGGTAGTATACAGCTTCTGCAATATCCTGGAGAACGTTCCTCTAAAGGCAGGTATCATATTCACTCTGAAATATGAAATTGCAAGGACTTGGACTGTATTGGTTTGATTTTTAGGTAAATATAGACAGTAGTAGTGATTCACATGGCTACCATTTCTCTTTGTATACTAAAAGATAGCCTTGAGGACCAGATCTGTCTCTTTTATCAATCAAGCCAATTCCAGATCTTTCTTAAAGGGCCCAAGGCAAGAGCACATTTTCATTGTTTCATCTCCCCAAAAAGAATAGATTGCCAGACTGAAATATGAAGGAGCTGATATAGTACACAACAGGAACTAGCTGTAGTTTCTCAAAGTGTACACTGATATTAATACATTGACATTGACACAAGCTCTATGACTCTGTGTGTGTGTGTGTGTGTGTAAAACTTATAAGCCATTCCACATCCACATGTATAGTAAACAATTGATCAAATATTTCCTGTTAGTAAATGGCTCAAAGGAACGCAATGTAGCCAGGTTAAACACTTTTTCACTGGATTTTAATTATGTAGTTCACACACACACACACACACACACACAAAGACTGGAACAAATAGCCTAATCAAACACTAACTATGCGGCAGCAATGTTACCAACAAATCCATTAATGTTAGCCTAGCTGCTATTACAGGTGCTGAATAAACAAACACTAACTGCACGGTGCTAGCTGTAGTCTCTGCTGGAGTGTCTGGTTCAGGTTCAGCATTGTTTTTATTTTCAAACTTGTCCTCGTTAACATTAGTATTTGTATCATTCATTTTATTTTCCCATAAAATATTACTTAAATCTTGCAAGCCTACACCAATGTATAATTCATTATAAATTTATTTAATTATAATTCATTTAGTTTATGTTTTATATATATATAAAATTATTATTATTATTATTATTATTATTACCGCATCTAAGATGCTGCAGCAGCCTTCCTGTGCCGATTGTATGTTTCCATATGTCCATGTAACATAACCTTGGAACCTAGGTTTATTACAGTAAACTGGAGGAGGAGAAAAGGATTGAAATAGCAAAATAAGATTAACATACTTGACATTCAGAGATACTTCAAATGAAAAAAAAAAAAAGATCAAAATTAGGTCAAACTCATTTTTAAATTAATTATGGGTTTATACTCTTACTGGTAGTTTGCAGTAGCTCGAATTTTCCTGCACAAATTATATCCTTATGACATCACACTGTCCTTGTTACTTTCACCCAAATTTGACCCTCTTCGCTTACCACATTATTTATTTGCTCACATTTCTACTCTGTTAATTTCAATCGGTGCTACTTGGTCTTCATTTTCTTCTTCTTCTTTCGGCTTTTCCCTTCAGGGGTCGCCACAGCGAATCATCACTCTCCACCCTTGGTCTTCATTTTCCACTTCCTTATTTAAGCTTGTCCTCTGGTCTTTGTAAGGTCTTGTATGTTTCTCACTAATTCTAAGCCATGATTTCTATAGTCTAGCTCCAGTTTTTACGCTGTGTATAAAATTCTCATGTTCTGACCCTGCCTTGTCTTTTTTATATTATGGAATTGCCTGCATCCACCCTGTCTGCCTGTGTTTTGACCCTTGTTTTTGGATATCAACAATGATTCTGGTAAAACCCCTACTACAACTTGGCAGGTGGAGTCACACCTCTTTCCAGAGTCCTCCTTGTTACATTTCATATTTTCCCCACTATTTCTGCCTGAAATTTTGTGAGTTCATAAGTGAATCATGTGGTATCCACAGACCTTTTGTTTCAAAATGCACAGTTATCATGTATAAATAATAAATAAGTAAATAATGAGAAATGACCATGGACCGAAATCTTAGCTTGGAGCTCAAAAGTAGATGTGAAAAACACATCAGTTATATACAGACAGTAAAAGAAAAAGTATTCTGAGTGTTTAAGAGTTTTGGATTTTTACAATACCATGCCATTTCTACTGCTTCCTGTTATATCCATTTAATGAGCGGCCACTAACACCATTCTCGTTCTGAACAAATTCAAAGCTACACAAAGACCATTTTCCATTTTGAGCATGAAAAAGTTCTTGTGGACAGATTTCCACATCAGGCATCATACAGGTACTGGCACGTGTGTTGGATTGAGCCAAACAAAGCATTCTCTATTTGGCATACATTATCCCTGGCCCAGTTACTGGACTGCCTTTGAGTGATTGCTTGCTCATGCATCCATATAGACATACACAGCTAGCGACATGTGATAGCTTAGCAGCGCAGCAGCTGTCTGTTTGGGGTCAGGTCTGCTGTAGGTGTACTCAGGTGTGTTATGTGTTGTTTTGTCGCCTCTAGACATTATATAATATTAGATAAGTGCCAGGACTGAGGTCATTGTTATATAATGGCTTGCTTGGTTATGAGTGAATTTGGGATGGTATCAAATGTGTGTGACGTACTTGTACTTGCAGAAGTGCACAGATAGCGAGTTCGTGCTCTCTCTCTTTCTCTCTCTCTTCAGCTGTCTCTGACTTTCATACACACTCATTTCTGTCTAAAGGGAACAGACTACAGTGCTCTAATGGGAGCATGCTTCTCCTTTACTCTGACAAGACCAATACACTGACAGAAAGAAATGTCTCATAGGTCCTACACCCTACAGCCTATAACTCCTAACAGATCTCTTCTCCTACTCTCTTTAAGTAGGTCATTGTTCAAAATTTGAGCTGTCTCTGAATGTCAGAATGTCTTTGCAAGCATCTGTGTAGACTCTTTTTCTTTGAGTGTGACATCAGAGGTCAGACTCTTTCTAAGCTCTTGACTCCACGCTTCCATCAAACCCTGGATTGTGTATTTGTTTCTTTTTTTTTAAGATGAAGCCTTTATTTGTCACATATATGTTACAGCACAGTGAAATTCTTTTTTTTTTCATATCCCAGCTTGTTAGGAAGTTGGGGTCAAAGCACAGGGTCAGCCAAGATACAGTGCCCCTGGAGCAGAGAGGGTCAAGGGCCAGCAGTGGCAGCTTGGAGGAGAAGCCTCGACCTTGCCAAACACCTCTGGACAAAGCACTGGAATAATGCATTTTGCATTAGTCACAGGCCCAGTACAAAAATTTCACTTATATTGGTTTTGGTACCAATGGGAACTAATGTCGGGACTAGACGTACTGTTTGTGTTGGGTATTTATTGCAGTCAATATAAGCTGGTTACCAAACAGCCAGTCAGACAAATTAACAATGTTAATATCCAAGTATTTTTCCAATGCTGGAAATTATGATGCAGTAGCCTCTACCATTATCAGCAGTTACCAAAATTCTGCTGGTTCCTGTTTTGGCCGGTTTTTAAATGTGCATGTGCAGTGGAAAACCACCATTTTTCTCTGTAAGAACAAGAGACAATATATGGAATATGGTTAGGGGTGGAAGCGATATGATGAAAATATTATATCATGATACTTGGAGATATTTCTTTGATACATGGTAGTGTATCTGGAGCATGGTGGCTTAGTGGTTAGCATTTTTGCCTCTTTGCAGAGTTTGCATGTTCTCCCAGTGCTTCGGGGGTTTCCTCTGGGTACTCCGGTTTCCTCCCCCTGTCCAAAGGCATGCATTGTAGGCTGATTGGCATTTCCAAATTGTTCATAGTATGTGAATGGGTGCGTGAGTGTGTGTGCGATTGTGCCCTGCCATGGGTTGGCACCTCATCCAGGGAGTCCCCCGCATTGTGCCCCGAGTCCCCTGGGATAGGCTCCAGGCTCCCTGTGACCCCGTGTAGGATAAGCAGTACAGAGGATGGATGGATGATAGTGTATCTCTGTATCAGTTTGGTGGTCCAAATATCTGTTTTTGTATTTAAATCTGATGTAGATGTGCTTTTTATTTATTTATTTTTAATTAGCACTATGCCAGTGGAAACACTGGAAAACACTGGAAAGAAAGCCCGGAGGTAAAAATGCCAATACATTGTCTGTGAACTCTGGCTCTGGCAGCTCCTCAGCCTCAGATTTGCACAGGACTATTTATAATTATTTATAATTAATTATTAGTTTTTTGTATCTGCCCACAATGTTTTCACACACATTTAGTTGGTTCTATTTACCAAAACATAAACAAACTAATAGCCCAATAAACCTTTCTGACAAGCTTTCAAATAAATAAATACATGAATAAATAAATAACAGTGCACCTCCTATTTATATCTGTATTTGTAACTGTTTAGAACACATTAAATGTTCATTCTGAATAATGAATTTATATTTGGTTACATCCTTGATGACTGTAAAAAAAAGAATTAATTCTACTATTTACAATTTCTTTTAATTACAATTTTAAAGATTCAGTACATTTCTTTTTCAAACGAGTTTCTTTCAGCCAGTTTGCAATTGCTATTTTAAAAATATATGACAAAACCTATCTCAGATATCTCAGAAAAGTCTATTGTGACATAATTTATCACATTATTGATATCATCATATTGTCCAGCCCTAGTTATGGGGGCATGATCCTGCCCCTGCTTTGATGACTGCCAAGGCCTTAAGGTCATCCCTTAGCTCCCGAAGCTAAATCACAAGTGACACTCATAATCAATCATTAATGAGGAAGCACTCCGTTGGGAAAACATCCGGAGTAATGCAACATGACAAATGTTGTTTGTCTCAGGGGCCCTAATTTGTTTACCACACTCTGCATCAGACAACTTCAAAACAAATAAGGTTCTAAATACAAATAAACACGCATTAACGCAAAACCATGAACTCCAAGAGCGCATTAGCCATAAACACAATGGAAAAAACATCAATGCACATTTAAATAAACCCTTAAAAGCATTCATACACTCCCATGTTCTATTCAGACAATGTGTCTCTAACACACACACACACACACACACTTCAACTTGGATTACTACAGTACTTCAACTACTATACAGACACTTTAACTCAAGGCAAAGACATCACACATTTACTCATCTCTATTTCTCTCTGCCCACTCTTTCAACCTCTCTGTGTCCTTCACCCAAAATAAATCCCCTGACTTACTGCCATTGTCACTACATTATCTTCTTCTTTCCATAACCCACCCCTTCTTCACCTGTTCCCTTTTCAAAATCCTCATTCTCTCTCCTCATACAAAACTTTAAAAAAATCCATTCATTCCTCTTCATTCATTCTCTTGCTTTCACCCCATCCATTCCACCTTTTTCCTCCATCTACACCTCTCTCTCTTTCTCTCTCTTTCTTTTTCTATCCACAGGTGAGATGGAGGAGCTGGAGGCACTGTGGTTGACTGGGATTTGTCACAATGAGAAGAACGAGGTAATGAGCAGCCAGCTGGACGTCGACAACATGGCCGGCGTCTTCTACATGCTGGGGGCAGCCATGGCGCTGTCACTCATCACCTTCATAGCTGAGCACCTGTTCTACTGGCAGCTACGCTTTTGCTTCATGGGCGTGTGTTCGGGCAAGCCCGGCATCACCTTCTCCATTAGCAGGGTGAGTGGATCCCTCTGCTTTTTCCATTACAAGTTACACAATGGGCACTGTTGTAGCACAGCTGTGCTTGAAAGCCCCTGAGGTAGCTGTCTAAAAAAAATATCCAAAAGTCATTTCTAAATGGAATCTACTTGGAACCAACTCAGAAAACCCTCTGTTGTAGAGTTTTACATACAGTCTTAAGGGGCTCCCCCAGAAGGATAAACAAAAAAAACCTTTCTAGATTGAACCTTTTTCAAGTGTGTAGAGTCTAAATGACCTGTTAATCAACACCAAATGAGTTTAGCAACAGGAATTGGTACCATCTGAAGATCCATACAAGTAGAAGCGCTACCCATTCAACCCTGTCCATTCAGCCATCCTTAACCAAACTGCACTGCTCTGGAAGGCATCAGAACAAAAGGCTAGAGAAAGGTTTCCAACCAGCTCCACAGACCCCTATAAAGTCCTGCAAGAGACCTGGCAAAGCATCTCTGAAAAACCTGGTTAGCTAATGTATTTTTAAAAGGATAGATGAACCCAAAATTTCAACCAGCAGTCTCCATAACAGTAAGGATTATACCCCTGCAATGGCAGCACTTATAATATACACTATATTACCAAAAGTATTCGGTCACCCATCCAAATGATCAGAATCAGGTGTCCTAATCACTTGGC
>CM075028.1:10803937-10819182 GCA_037576675.1 Pangasius sanitwongsei
AATGGGATGGCACTTAAGTTCATATGTGAGTCAAGGCAGGTGACCGAATACTTTTGGTAATATAGTGTATTATATGACAACCTTTCTTATGAGTGCTAAAGTATTTCTTGAGGTGGAAATATATAATCAAATGTTCAAATATTAAAGAATACAGGAGCAGAACAGGGATGGAAGACACTGTAAGAGTAGCTTTAGGATAAGAAAAGCAAAAGTGAAGAGAACCTGAGACAATGTGTGTGTGGGGGGGAGTAACAGGTGATAAAATAAAAGAAGAGGTAGACACCTTTAGGGGGAAAAAAGAAAGAGAAACATGATATCAGAGACATGAGAGTATGTCAGTAGCAGACCTATCAGATGAAGGGGTCAAAAGATAAATGAGAGAAAAGAGCTGAGCTGACAAGAATGGCCAAAAGTGACAGGGCATAGTGGAGATATGGTTGACACAAAGGAAGTGAAAAAACACAGAAACAGTGGATATATACATACAGGGCCTAAAATTAACACTCGCCAAGCGCCAAATGCGAGTAAAAATCAGCGGAAACATGATGAGCAAACATCAGAAAGTCATGACGGTTCTCGGCGTTTTAGCGAGAGATGGCGTTTCACTGACGATGGATCAAAGAGAGACTGGCTTGTATTTGATACCGCAACTAACACGATGGCCTGCTCCTTTTGCCAAAAACATGCAAAGGACAAGAATCTCAAAAATTCGTTTGTTTTAGGGACAAAAAAAAACAAAACTCGAAAACGTGTCAGTGAAATGAATTAATTCATTATTCAAAGAAACTGAAAAAGTTAATAAATAAAAAAGTTAATAAATCAATAAATCAGTTTGTTATTGTTTTTTTCTTGAAAGTAAAGCAAGGACAAATTAAAAACATTTTAAATATGTTTAGTCATTGTAGTTGTAATAACTAACTGTTTTTGCAAAAAGAGTTTCATGGCCAGTAAAAAAATTTTTTTGGCCGGTAAATTTTCTCACGTCACCGGCCATTGGCAGGTGTGGCAAAAAGTTAGTTTTAGGCCCTGTATATATATCTCCAAGTATTTTCATCCAAGTATTAAAATTATGGTTATATTTACAATTATAACACTTTGTCCAAATACCTTTGAGCCCCTGAAAATGGAGGTACTTTGCTGAAAATGGCTGTAATTCCTAAATGGTAAATGCCATATTTTATTTTTGTGGAACTTCTTAAAATAAAGCTGAAAGTCTACACTTTGATCACATCTTGATTGTTTTATTTCAAATCCATTGTGGTGGTGTCTAAAGGCAAAATCACAAAAACTCTGTCATTGTCCAAATACTTCCAGACCTAACTGTATATATAAAATATATAAATTTATATACTATATATTTATTCTGACAATTATTTTTAAATATATTCTGTATATAAATATATTCTGAATTGTATTTTCTGACAATTCTTTTTAAATATATTTAAGGGGTTCCTGTTTTGATAGGCACCAAAGATTTGAAAAAAAGGATTGACATGCAATGATGATCTGAAAAGATGCAATGATGTCAGCTGAATTTTTAATCACATTGATTGGCACTATTGATTGTCAGTGAAAACCAATCTCACTGCAAAAACACGATCAGTCACACTTTCACCATCTACTTTATCTCTTTCAACCTGTTTCTGATTCTAACCCCTCCTTCATTTGACGGTGCAGGCTTGGGGTCCGATGTATGCTGCTTTAATGAACCTATCATTTACTACATGCGCCTTCAATATTGATTCTTATGAGGTCCACTACATGGACTGATTCAAATTTAATATTGTACTTTACAATTTACCCTAAATGCAGCATAGTAATTCTTATTTTTATGTCTTAGTTTCCTCTACCCCCTGTTTTTTACTCTTACTTTTCTTTCATTTCTCCACCAGGGCATCTACAGCTGCATCCATGGTGTTCAGATCGAGGAGAACAAATCAGGCCTCAACTCTCCATCAGCCACCATGAACATGAACATGAACAACACCCATTCTAACATCCTTCGCTTGCTGCGCACAGCAAAAAACATGACCTCTGTGCCTGGGGTCAATGGCTCCCCCCACAGTGCCCTGGACTATGGCCACCGTGAGTCGGCTGTCTATGACATCAGTGAGCATCGACGCAGTCTGGCAGGCCACAGTGACTGCAAGCCCCCACCCCCGTATCTGCCAGAAGATAATATGTTCAGTGACTATGTGAGTGATGTGGAGAGGACTTTTGGGAACATGCACCTGAAGGATAGTAACCTGTACCAGGATCATTACCTGCACCACCATGGGGGCACGGGATCCGGACTGGCTCTGGGTATGTCGGGTCCCTTGCCTAACCGACCTCGTAGCTTAGGCAGTGCCAGCTCATTGGAGGGAGGGATGTACGATTGTGACAGTTTAGGGGGAGGGGTAGCGCCTATTTTCACCACCCAGCCCCGCCAGTCGCTGACTCACAGGAACAGGGAAAAGTTTGACCTGATTGCAGGCCACCCCACCCAATCGAGCTTCAAGTCTGGCCTGCCTGATCTATATGGGAAGTTTTCCTTCAAGGGTGGGGCGTCCAGTTCAGGGTTTATCGCGGGACATGACAGGTACTGTGGGGGAGGAGGGGCGGGCTCGGGAGGGGATGACGGAAATATCCGTTCTGATGTGTCAGATATTTCCACTCACACCGTGACCTATGGAAATCTCGAGGGCAACGCTAAACGACGCAAGCAGTACAGGGACAGCCTGAAAAAAAGGCCAGCATCTGCCAAGTCACGCCGGGAGCAGGATGAAATTGAGCTGGGCTTCCGGAGGCGCACCCACCACACCATCCACCACCACCACCACCACCATCATCCTGTTACACAAGGGCACCGTTCAGCTACCCCACCTGTGGAACGCAAGAGCCTGAGAGGGGGCAACTCCTCATACATGTTCCGTGACAAAGATAATCTGAGGGACTTCTACATTGACCAGTTCCGATCCAAGGAAGGGGCATCCCAATGGGAGCACATGGATTTGAGTGATGCTCCCGGAATGGGTGGCGGAGGGGGTCTGGGTGGGGGCGGATGTGGCGGCATAGTCAGCAGTGGTGGTGGTGGGGGAGCGTGCACTAGTTTGGTTCCTGTGGACGATTTCTTGAAAGGTAAATCCAAGAAGACAGAGTGTAAGGGTGGAGTGGGAGGATCTCCTGGGCAGCAGGGCCATGCATGCTGGGAAAAGAACATTGGAGGGGTGGGGGGTTTGGCCGGAGGGGATTGGGAATGCCGTAACTGCCATAGTGGAGGCAACAAGCCTGTTTGCATGCATGGGGGAGGAGGGGGTGTAGGGGGATCAAGTGGAGGAGGTGGGGGTAGTGGACAAGCCTCCAGTCGGCCAAGCTCAGCCACATGCAAGCGATGCGATTCATGCAAGAAGCCAGGCAACTTGTATGACATCAGTGAGGACAACCACCTCCTCCTGGATCAGATAGGGGGCAAGTTCCCCCTGGATGGTGGGAAGGGAGGTGGTGGAGGTGGAGGGGCCCAAACCCAGGTGCAGAGGCGCAAGTTTGGTCCAGGGGGCAGGGTGTTGCGTAGGCAGCATTCCTATGACACATTTGTAGACCTGCAAAAAGAAGGGGCGGGTAGGATGGGAGGCTCTGGAGGGTTTGGAGGAGCATCTATGCTTCCTCAACCCCGGAGTGTGAGCCTGAAAGACAAAGACCGCTACATGGAAGGTGCAAGCCCATATGCCCAGATGTTTGAGCGGTATATGGGAGGGGAGCGGGAGACTACGTTTTTTAGTGGTGGGGACCGGGGGAAGGGAGGTGGCTCGTCGTTTAACTTGTTCCGTGGGGGTGAGGGTGGGTTGCACCGTCGCTCGGTAGGCGAAAGAGACATGAGGGACAGGGATAGAGGCATGATGGGAGGAGGTATGGGAGGTACCCGAGGGGTTGGGACTTACTCCTTGTCTAAATCTCTCTACCCAGATAAGGTGAACCAGAACCCATTCATCCCAACCTTCGGCGATGACCAGTGCCTATTACATGGCGCCAAATCGTACTACATCAAAAAGCAGCAGGCACAGCCACAGCAGCAACAGACGCAACAGCAGCAACAGCTCCTCAACAACAACAACCGGGCAGACTTCCGCGGCTCCATGGGGGTGACTTCTTATTTGCCAGCCTCTGCCTCTGCCGGGGTTTTGTCCAACGTGGGACCCCGTTTTCCCAAGGAGCTGTGCCTGGGTGGGCCCCTCAGCAACCACCATGGAGGGGCAGCAGGCAACAACAAGCTGCTGTCAGCAAGGGACGGGTTAGGGATGGGGCAAGGACAGAGACCTTTCAATGGCTCAAGTAATGGACATGTATACGAGAAGCTCTCCAGCATTGAATCTGATGTCTGATGTTTATGTGCAAGTGAGAGAAAGAGGCAGAAATAGAGAAATGGAAAGAGAGAAATGGAAATTCAAAAGCAAGGAGGCAGCAGACTAAGGTAATGACCAACAGATCATGTCTACTTTGTAATTTCACTTTCAAAACCAAGAGAGCAAGCAAGAGGAACTCATCTATGCTTGATACAGGCGGACGTAGCACTGTTGGATCACTGTAAATAGAGAGAAGGGACCTGCTCACAAGACAAAAGCTCAGACCAGATAGTGACAACCTCAGTATATCCCTCTATTTTATCCTCTCTTCTTTTTATTATCCCTTCTATTTTTCTGCTCCTTATACCAAAACACAATGTCCGATCCAGCTTAGGTACAGAGACCTGGTACAATCGTGAAAAGAAATCAGTTATTGTCTAGAAACAACAGGGTAAATCTTACAATAATTGTATTGATGATGTATTGATGAACACTAATATTATTAGATATGAATATAATGTTTATGATGTTCAGTTTGGGATTGATTTCTGTATGTTATATGCTGTAATATCTTTGTACTCTGCTTACAATTCTTTGTTAGCATACTACTTTGCAGAGAATTCTTATTTCATCACGGGCTGTCATTTGATCGTATTTGTCAACTGAGCTTGCATTGTCTTACATCATCATGCCATTTTGCCCTGATCTGGAACTCCAGGACCGCCAGGGACAATGCCAAGCTGGAAAAAAATGTAGACAAACTTGTTTTCCTTTCAGCTTTATTTACTATTAATTATTCATGTTTATTTCATTTATTGAGTGCTGTAATATTATATGTAAAAGGCATGATTTGCAAAGTACTTCAGTTGTACTCGAGATATTGTGCTGAAGGACAATTATTATGATCTCTTTTTATGGCTTTACAATTTTTATAATGTTGCATTCATGTCAATAGAGCGTTGGTTTAGTACACAGCACATTACGTGCCTTAGCAGGAGTCCCAGAATTCTAATTATACAGGTCATGTTGCTATGGCAACTTTCTGGTCACTGCACACAGATTGGTCATTGGATGAGCATCCATGATTCTAGAGCATTATTTGTGATAAAGATGCCTGATATGGAATTGCAATGTCCAATTACGTGCAGAGACACAACACAATCATAAATTGTATGATTGTGCAGCACGGATGTAAATTCAGAATTATTGTTTTACAAAATTAGTTTTGAACTGAATTTGCACAGCTCTGCGTGAAATCTGTTCTATAGATAACAACTTTCTTTTATTTACTTAAAAATCAGACAGGAGAAATACCTGGGATGTCTTATATATTTGAATTGAGTTTCAGGGTGTTAGTTCAAATACTGGACAAACAACCATCAATCAATTAATTATTTTTCCACACTTGGTTTAGAATTAATTTTTTCCCTTTCTTTTTGTGCACCCTTAGGTAAGAATGAGATGGGTGTTACAGGATATTATGAAAGAGCTTTGCCATGACATCTGCTTGTATTTTTTAAGTGTAAATATCCTTTTTTTCCATAGTGTACAGTGAGAATACAGCAAAGATGTAACTTTAGAAATGTGTTTTACTTAATTAGATATGAAATGAAATTAGAATATTTGCACAATTCAACCTGGCCAAAAATGATGACTACAGAGAACATCAAAATTATAATATGATAAGTACAAATGTTACTTATTTCTTTACTATCACTACGTGTTTTCATAGACGGCACCCTGACTAGCTCTGGGAGGCAGAATAATCTTTCTTGCTATTATAACAGTTAAATAAGTGCTGTTCTGTCAAGAACACCCTTCTGTTTTTTTTTTGTTTTTTTTAAATTCCAAATCAAATATGTTACAGTGAAGCTTACTAATCAAATTAAATGTTATAGACTTAATCATTTATGTATATTAACCCAACCACTCTTGGACAACCAGCAATAGTCTATAACTAGTCAGGATTGCTTCTTACATACAGAATTGAGATATTTTTGTGTAGTATTACATGGATTGGACAAAAATTACACTTAGTTAACTTTCTAACCAGCCAATTATTTAAATAGATTAACCAGTAAACTTGGTCATTTAGTGGTATAATCACTAGTCTGTGCCATATTTACTTTTTTAATCCCACCAATGAACATATAAACTTTGCTGGTGGTCCCAAAAATCCAATTCTTTTCCCATATACCTATATAGCTCTATATGAGTTTGTTTTGTGTGTGAAATATACATTTTCTTTATTCACATTTTATAAAAAATACTCTCAGCCAAACAGATCTCCAATTCAAGCACAATGTTTATATTAATAATTGCTGTGTAAATATCTATTTTGTGGACTTTAAGAAAACACCACTTTTATTGCCACACTTATTCATTTTTTTGCTAAGTGTGTGAGAGTTTGTGAAACTGTGAGTACATTGTGAGATACATGCATGCATCTTTCTTTCTATTTTGCATTCCAGCTTTTAGATTATGTATAATTCAAAGACCACGTTTAGTGTTTTTCTTTTTCGTGTAAAGAAATGTGTCTTTCTTTTGCTTAACTTGTACCAGTTAGTGCCACACAGAGTTCAGACTGATAACTGTATGGTCTGGCATGATGGGCGAATATGCTAATGAGAATGGACATTTTGGAATATATATATATCTAAAAAAATAGTTGGATGTTTGACAGAAAGCATTATCATGTCCTCAGCCTGAATGATTTATGTTACAGTGTGCGGGGTTCTGACTTGAGAACAAGTTTATTTTTATTCTTGTGTTCATAGGGCTAATTTTTTCACTGTAAGCAATTGAAATCTTAATCTATCATTGCAAAAAAAAAAAAAAAAAAAAAAAAAAAAAGATATTTGCATGTTTGACCCTTGGCAAAATGTGTTTTTATTTTAAGCGTGGTCTTTTTTCTTATTGAAGGTACACTTTTCCTTCAGTCAAGTGTGTTCCTCAAATGACAGATATTTTGCTGGTTCGGTGTACAATTATGCAGTGTGGCCACTTCTTCTGTCACTCTTGATGTTTTATGTGGGATGGATTTGGTAGGACAGGAGAGAGAAAATCTGTGTGTGTGGGTGAGAGTGGAAGAGAGAGCGTCTATCAGAAAGGAAGTCACCCAGGCTAACTCATAAGCTATTGGGTTAGCAGTCCTATGGAATGGCTGTTAAAATTTATTTCTGTGCGAAATTGAGCTGGCAAGGAACAGAGTTCACCTTTGCTCTTCCTAAGAAACAGCTGCAGTTCTTCCTGTAACGTAGCCTATAGCTTGGACTCGCACCAATTCACTGGAGGCCCTGTGATAGCAGAGTTGTTCGCTGCATGTAGGTGGAGATCACGAGAGACAATGGCAGGAGTGTACACATTAGAGAGTGAAAGATAGTAGCCTACATTTCATTTTTGCACTCTGTTATAATTTTCACTCATGTATAGGATTCTTGGGAGTTGGCAGTTGCACAAAGAGTGTGCAACATTGTTATTGAGCATAGGCTTATCAGTCCCTGTTTTCCATTTGCTCCCCAAATCCCTCTTCTGCTACTGTATGTCACAGGTATTTGTAGAATACATGTACCTGAATTCATGCTTGATTACCTCTGTGTGTGGGTATGTGTGAGACGGTCTGCACATGCGTTGAAGTTCTGCTGTAAATAAATACGTCCCCTTTTCCATAATTTTTAATATATGGAGATACAGATACTCAGATGGGGTAATTTGGCATACACTTTTGTTAGGAAGGTTTTATAACCACCGTAGAAGTATAACAAGATCATGTGACCAAGGGTAGACCTGACATTGAAAGGATAAAACATACGCCTTTGTTGTCTTTCATATAAATTGATATTTCTAATTCTCTTTTTTCCTTGGTTTTTCGACACTTATTTTAAATGTTACTGACAAATTACAAATGTACAGATTGTGTAAATATGACCAAATGGTTTCTCTTAATCCATTTTTGTATAGAGAGAGATTACCTGTGTTTAAGATTACAATAATAATTTAACGGGAAATTTCACAATACTTAAGCTATTGAGAATACAGACACAGTATGTGTGAAATATAAGTGCTAAGATATATTCTTCTGTCTCTTTGTACAAAACAGTGTTGACAATAAATAAAAGGGAGAAATCCCACGTTTTGTTTCTTGTTTTCAACTTTTTCCTTTTCAGCTATATCCTAAACTGCATATGACCACAGTAAATAATATTTATTGGTATTGTTCAAGTATTAGTATGCAGTTTGGGGCATACCTGATATGTCTTTTTTTTTTTTTTTTTAAACACTGCACTACTGTGTGGTTTTCCAAAAACCTCATTTGTTTGCCTTTGGATATAGTTAAAGACTCTGTACAGTTGCTATATACCTCATATAGTTATACAGTATTGCCAATATTATAGTAACATACAGTATAAAACCATATGAGAAAACCAACTCCATACTAACATACTAAATATTATGCAGCCCAAACATAGTGGAAGTAGAGAGGAACATATTGCTGTACTACCATTATAAATAGTAGGCAACCTTAGATAGTATACTAAACATGAGCTAGGTAGAGTAGGCATGAGAGCTCAACAACTGAATCAAATTCTTTGTGTACACTAGTGGACTTGGTCAATAAAACATGATTCTGAAACCCAATACCATACTACCATATTAAATAGGTAAAAAAGGTATCATGGGGAAAGAGCAATACCATACAAAGTAGTATGGCTTAATAAAAACAGGGGTAGAGTGGGGAAACCTATGCCATACTGCCATACTAAGTAGTATGGAACCTAAGGTAGGATGGGGAAAAACATTGCCGTAGTGCTATACTAAATACTATGCATGAACTGCCAATGGGGACCTACTGTACTAAATAGTATGCAAAGTATGGTGGGGCACAATACTGTACTACCATACTTTATACTATAAATCCTAAGGTAGTATACTAAACACAGGAGTGGTAATGTGGGGAAAAGCAGAACGATACTACCATACTAAATGGTATGCAATGTCAGGTATCATAGAAACCACAAGGGAGGTAGAGTGTGGAAAACCAATACAGTACTATCATACTAAATGGTACGCAACCTAATGGAGAAAACCAGTGTTGTACTACTATACTTAATATTATGCAACATACAGTATGGTGGCATATTAAACATAGAAGAGGTAAGCATTGTGTGTAAAACCAATACCAACCCAACTACCATTCTAAATAGTATGCAACTTAGGGTGGCACACAAAACTTATGGGAGGTAGAGTGGAGAAAACCAATACCCTACTACTGTACTAATGACTATGCATTAATGGTTAACTAAACATAGGAAAAGCAGAGTATGGAATTTAATTGTTCTATATTAAATTGTATGCAAACTAAGGCAGAGTATGGAAAACCAATACCGTACTAACATACTTAATAATATGTACTTAATAATAATCTATGTATAGTGCCATATTAACCATAGAAAAAGTGTGGAACCATAGAAGGTAGTGTGTGCAAAACCAATGCCATACTTCCATACTAAATAGTGTGCAACCTAAGGCAGAGTAGGGAAAACCAATGATGTACTACCAAACTTAATAGTATGCAACATACAGTGGCATATTAAACCTAAATAAAGTATACTCACCGTCCACTTTATTAGGAACACCTGTTCATTTATATTGTCCAAATATCCAATTGGCCTATCATGTGGTAGCAGTGCAATGCATAAAATCATGCAGATATAGGTCAAGAGCTTCAGTTAATATATACATCAAACATCAGAATGAGGGGAAAAAAACATGGTTGTTGGTGCCAGATGGACTCTTTTGAGTATTTCAGAAACTGCTGATCTCCTGAGATTTTCACACACAACAGTTCTATGGGTGGAAACGCCTTGTTGATGAGACACATCAGAGGAGAATGGCCAGAGTGGTTCTAGCTGACAGAAAGGCTACGGTAACCCAACTAACCACCCTTTACAGTACAGAACAGGCCATGACAGTAGAAGACCACATTGAATGTCACTCCTTTCAGCCAAGAACAGGAATCTGAGGTTACAGTGAGCACAGGCTCAGTGAAACTGGACAATTGAACATTAGAAAAAGATAAGGCAAGGTTTTTCCAATCTTCAGCTGCAATTTTGGTGAGCCTGTGCCCACTGTAGCTTCAGATTACCATTATCTCAGAGTATTACTATTCTACTATTCTGAATAGTTTGCAACCTAAGGTGGCATACAATCCACATGCAACTTATGGGGTAGAGTGTGAGAAAAACCAATAGTGAATAGTATGCTGTGGATGTAGGGAAAGCATATGATTGACATCTTCTGTGGTTTCCATGGAAATGTTGCAGCACCACCACAAGCTAATGTCAAGTGTTGACTTGAGAGAAAAAAAGAGAAAACATTCTTTTTCATTTTTTTCTATCAGGTTTAAACATTTTGCTTGGCTGAAATTATGCAGTGCCTAGAGACAGGAAACGAGCCGTCACAGTCGATATGAGTGTCTATAAAATATTCAAAGGTGCCTACAGTTATCATTGTCGTTTGGGCTTAAAAATATAGTAGCAGGTTCATCATCCCATGAAGCTATTCACTCTCTCACTCTTTCTCCCTCACATACACACATATACACACACACAAATACACAAACAGCCAATCCTGGGATACGCTGCAACACATGTAACTATTTCTTGACAATTAACTGTTACCTAGCAACTGGCTCTTTTGAGAGAGAGACCTGGAGGAGAGATGGAGAGAGAGAGATCTGGTGTGTTCACATCCTGCTGGATTGGATGCTACAATGAATCAACGCACAATGCAGAAATGGCAAGTGCAGCATGAGTTCAACACCCACACTCATCAGAGAAAAGACAGAGAAAGAGAATGATGAGAAGGATGGAGAGGCAAAGAGGAAGAGGAGATGACTTGGGCAGAGATTAGGGGAAAAGGATGGAGAGGAAGAGAGGAGACTGTGGAGAACTGATGGAAAGAAGGATGGAGGGACAATAAAGTGAAGGAGCTCTTAATGGGAGCAGAGTCAGATGCTGAAGATCGTGCCTGCAGAGAGGAGAGAGAGGATAGAGCAGAGAGGGAAGAGCGTTGCCGTAGAGACAGAGCGCAGCATTTTAGAGCTTAAGTTTTAATGAGGACACGTAGTATATAATACTCACACATTCTTATACACACACACACACACACAAACACACACACCTGAATACATCTACATTACAGCAATACAGTGAACCTACAAAAATAAATATTACGGTATGTCACGTGACATGAGATCGTGTAATTAACTTGTTTAAGTTTCAGCTGATGATTAATAGTGCATTATTTATGATTGAACAATGAGTAAATACTGTAAACACGATCAAAAAGCAATTTTAGTGAGAAATAGAATGAAAGCCATTCAGGGTGTAGGGATCTGATGATCTATAATAATCTTACAATGCATCTTATACTCTAGGCACACACCCACACATATGCACTGATCCGAATATGAAAAATTCACAGAACCTGATCATAACGCGGAGCAGATGCACTTCTAAAGCCTTCAGGTACACACATGCAGTGATCCAGTGAGGGTATTACAAACCTACAGGTCACTCAGTATTAAATATAGTGTAGTGTATTCTCCTGACAGAAAGGTTACACAAATTTCAGATACGAAATAATCGCATGACTCACTTCGCATGATAAGTTTCACACATTTCTGTGGTGCTTGTGTGATTCCTTTCACGTTTTCACAATTTTTCACATGATTCATTAATTTTTGTGTGTGATCACATATTGTTCACGTGATATCACGCATTTACTTAAGTTTGTGGATGGAAGGTACTTTATAAATCGCAGAATTCATCTGATTTTTTTTTTATTTGGATTGCAGTCTGATCCTCGGACTGCCTTAGAACCTTATATTAAATTAGCTGGTTGTTATTTGATTTCACCAGATTCTAAGATTGGAAACAATTATCTACGGACTTGCCAAGCCACGAAAACAACCAAATGACACAAGTCTACCACCGTGTGGACATTAAGGTGTAGTGATCACATAGTGCTCATACTGCTTATAAGACACACTTATTTCTCAATACAGTTATAAAAGACCAGATCTTTTACATCACTGAATGAGTGTGTGATAGTCATAAATCCCATATATAACACACATACACTTTCTATATGCAAAAGATATACACCGATCCGCCATAACATTAAAACCACCTGCCTAATATTATGTAGGTGCCACTTGTGCTGCCAAAACAGCTCTGACTCTTTGAGGCATGGACTCCACAAGACCTCTGAAGGTGTGCTGTGTTTATCTGGCACCAAGATGTTAGCAGCAGATCCTTTAACTTCTGTAAGTTAGGGACTCCATGGCTCAGACTTGTTTGTCCAGCACATCCCACAGATACTTGATCGAATTGAGATCTGGGGAATTTGGAGGACAATTCAACACCTTGAGCTCTTAGTCATGTCCCTCGAACTATTCCTGAACAATTTTTGCATTGTGGCAGAGTACATTATTCTGCTGAAAGAGGCCACTGACATTACCACTGCCATGGAGGGGTGTACTTGGTCTTCAACAATGTTCAGGTAGGTGGTACTTATCAAAGTAACATCAAAGTATCAAAGTACATTAAAGTATCAAAGTAACATCCATATGAATGCCAGGACCCAAGTTTTCCCAGATAAACATTGCTCAGAGCATCACACTGCCTCCATCGGCTTGCCTTCTTCCCATAGTGCATCCTGGTGCCATCTCTTCCCCGGATAAGCGACACACGCACCTGGCCATCCATATGATGTAAAAGAAAGCATGATTCATCAGACCAGGCCACCTTCTTCCATTGCTCCATGGTCCAGTTCTGATGCTCACATGCCCATTGCAGGTGCTTTCGGCGGTGGACAGGGGTCAGCATGGGCACTCTGACTGGTCTGCAGCTACGCAGCCCCATACGCAGCAAGCTGTGATGCACTGTGTGTTCTGACATCTTTCTATCATAGCCAACATTAACTTTTTCAGCAATTTGTGCTGCAGTAGTTCTTCTGTGGGATTGGACCAGATGGATCAGCCTTCGCTCCCCACACGCATCAGTGAGCCTTGGGTGCCCATGACCCTGTTGCTGGTTCATCGGTTGTCCTTCCTTAGACCACTTTTGGTAGGTACTAACCACTGCATACCGGGAATACCCCACAAGACTTTTTGGAGATGCTCTGACCCAGTCGTCTAGCCATCACAATTTGGCCCTCTTGCCCATTTTTCCTGCTTCCAATACATCAACTTTGACAACTGACTGTTCACTTGCTGCCTAACATATCCCACCCCTTGACAGGTACCATTGTAACAGTAATAATCAATGTTATTCACTTCACCTGTCAGTGGTTTTAATGCTATGGCTAATCGGTGTATATTTACATATGTTTTCAATGGAAAGTATTCAGATCCCTTCAGTTTTTGTACATATTATTGTGTTAAAGATTTAATTTAAAATAAATTAAATTGACTTGTTTTAAGTAATGTATACAATTACCCATAATGACAAAGCAAAAACAAATTTTTTAGATTTTTTTTTTTTTTTTTTTGCAAATTTAAAAAATCCCAAACTGAAATCTCTTGGTTAGATAAGTATTCACACCCTGTATTTGGTATTCTGCAGAAGATTCTTCCTGGCAGTTCCTCTCAAGCTCAATCAAACTTGAGGGGGAGCGACTGTGGACTGCCATCTTCAGGTCTCTCCACAGATGTTCTATGGCGTCCATGTCTGGGTTTGGCTGGGCCACTCAAGAACATTCAGAGACTCAGTCCCAAAGCCACTCTAGTGTTGTCTTGGCTGTATGCTTTGGGTCTTTGCCTCAATCTTAGTTTGTGTGGTCTGTGGAGCAGGTTTTCTTCAAGGACCTCTCTGTATTTGGCTGCATACATTCTTCCCCCAATTCTGACCAGTCTGCCTATCCCTGCTGCTGAGAAGAACCTCCTTAACATGATGCTTCCACCACCATGCTTCAATTTAGGGATGGTATTGGCCAGTTCATGAGTAGTACCTGGTTTTTGCCAGATGTAGAGCATGATGAGTCTCGCTTTCAGCATTTCTTAAGTGCCTATTATATGTCTCATATCATATCATTGTATCATATTAGTCAGGAGTGGATTCTGTATAATTATTCTACTAAAAAATATCTGATTGATGGAGTATTTCAGAGATGGTTGCTCCAGCTGGTTCTTCAATCTCTGCAGAGAATTTCTGAAGCTCTGTTAGCATGATAATTGGGTTCTTGTTCACCTCCCTGATCCTTTTCGCCCAGTTACTGAGTTTAGGTCTAGGAAGAGTCCTGTTGGTTCCAAACTTCTTTCATTTAATAATGATGGAGCTCAATGTTCCTAGGAACATTTAATGTTTTATAAATGGTTTTATACCCTTGCCCAGATCTATGTCTCGACACAGCTTGGTTGCAGATGTCTACAGGGAGTTCAGTGGACTTCATTGCTTGGTTTTTGGCCTGACATGCACTGTGAATTGTAGGACCTTATACACACAGGTGTGTGCCTTTGTAAAACATGTCATCAATTGACACCAGTCAAGTTCTAGACAGATCTCAATATAATCAATGTAAACAGGATGCACCTGAGCTCAGTTTGACGCATCTACCTTAGCTAAGGGCCTGAATAGTTAGCTAAAAGAGAGATTTCAGTTTCTGATTTTGAATAAATTTTAATACATTTTAGTACATTTCTAAAAATATATTTTCACTTTGTCATTATGGATTAATGTATGTAATGTGTGTGTGTATATACATATATATAGACATGTGAAAAAGATTAGGACACCCCATTAAATATTCAGTTCTTTATAAAGATATATATATATACAGTCATGTCCATAAATATTGGGACATTGACACAATTCTAACATTTTTGGCTCTATACACCACCACAATGGATTTCAAATGAAA
>CM075028.1:10819282-10830595 GCA_037576675.1 Pangasius sanitwongsei
TAATATTGCCCGAAACACTTCAGAATTCATCCTGCTGCTTTTGTCAGCAGTCACATCATCAATAAATACAAGAGAACTAGTTCCATTGGCAGCCATATATATATATGTATGTATGTATGTATGTATAATATATATTGTATAATATATATTGTATATCACGTAAGTGTGCAAAAACTGAAGGTGCCTGAACACTTTTCAAACCCCCTGTATGCATTTATACACATCTAAAATATATTTATATACAGTTGAATGCTATGTTTTGCATACCCTTATGACAAAATGAAGAAGACAGAAATATACTTTTTGCAATTTACTGAATAACAAAATGACAAACAAATGTTGTTACAACTTTTTTGTACGTTAATAGATACACTTTCTTTTTCACCTAAAATCTATGGGTGGTGCAAACTTCTGCACCAAACTGTATATATCAGACACTGATTCAACACACAACTAGAAATATTGAGTTATATACAGCATATCTCTTAGGTATGTCAACGTACAGGAAAACATTCAGAATTTCAATATATCACAGCACATATATTTTGTATTTTGCTTTATATGTATCAAAATGAATATTATTATTATTATTATTTAAATTAAGCAAAATACTTAAATTGGCTTAAAGGTAAAAAATAAAGAAAATGGAAAGGTAAAAGTAAAAAATAGGTAAAAGTGACAGTTGACAGTTATACAAAATGGTTATAAAATGACATTTCAATTGACTTAATTTCTGCTGAATTTTTCCTAAATAAAAATTATGAAACACTCAGCCATCTAGTAAAAAGTACTTAATTCAAATGAATTCAAATGACATTTTCTTGTCTTTGACCCATATGTGTATAGACTGACTATGTTTCTAGTCTACTAGTAAATGATTCATTCAGCCAAACAAGCTGTCTTGTAAATTGATATATGTCTTGTGAGTCAGTGAATTTGTACTGCATAATTAATGTAGTATATGATAAACATTAAGATCACTCATTCAACCATAGAGTTTCAGCACACGTTTATTGAGAAGTAGTTTATTCAGCTGAAACTCTGTCACTTGTGTGTTAGCCTGAGTCCTCATCCCAAAAGTCCAATCAAACTTACCAATATAAAAAAGAACATTTTCTTTGAGGTTTTTAAGACTAATCTTAACTTGGTCAAAAAGTTAAATCACCTGGGGACTGTTAACAAGCTAGGCGAATTTTTCCATGCTGGAGGTGTTAGTTACAGTCCAGTGAAAGCTGCTTAAAGTTTCCTCTGCCAGAGAACTCTGATTGGACCTTAGAGATCTGAGCTTACACTAGTGCAGCCAGCAGAGAGAACATATTCTTGTATAATTTATGTGATGTACCTGATATGAGGTTGATATGAGAATGATAATTCAACACAGACAATTTTCTGATTATATTCAATACATTATTAATATTAATTTACATTACTCATATTAATTAAAATAAATTGGCATATTATTAATATCTTTTTAAAATATCAATAGCTTTGTATATCTTAGGCTATAATATATCTTTGTCTTTCCTTTCTACCTATCTTTCTATGTCCCGCACTTTGACCTTCCCAGTTTCATCCTTGTACACCCTGACTCTCCTGGTTCGGACCACCCTGTTCACGGGCCGGGTCACTCGGACCCTGCTCTGGCGCGGATACTGTGCCAGACTCGTGCCTGCACCTTTTAGGCTCTGGGGGGCTCCTTCAGTGGCCTGCTTGTCTTCCTCGTAGTAGCCATGACGACGGAGAAAGGGCTCCAAGGTTGCTAGGCGATTGTTGAGGTCTGTGATGCGCCGCTGTAAGTGGGAGACTTCTCTGAAGAGATCGTTGAGGGACTCGGAGAGAGGACGTACTCTGTGAAGCCAAAGAACAAAGTTTTAGAGAGAGTGAGAGTGAGGGGATGTGCTTGTGTGTGTGTGTGTGTGTGTGTGAGAGAGAGAGAGAGAGAGAGAGAAATAGAGAGAGAGAGAGAGAGATTCTAATTGTTTGTGGGAGTGTGTGTGTTTCAATAGCAAGGAAATAAGTGTGGGCAGTAGGTGGGTAACAGTCCATGTGTGTTATAGAGAGAAAAAAATTCGCAAATGTGTCTATATGAGGAAGCCTGTGTGTGTGTGTGTGTGTGTGGGTGTGTGGGTGTGTAAATGTTTGAGGGTCTGGTTTGTTTCAGCTACAGAAAAAAAAAAGTCAGTACTCTGAAGCAAACTGAAAACATGATTTCTTATCAACCTGCAAAGCCGAGCTACCCGGACATGAGCACAACCACAGCTAATATTTGCAAAGATACAGAAATGTTATAAGCAACATCAAAATGACACCAAATATTTTTGTTACTGATCTATTTTGTGGTCCTTTTTATAGGGCAGTTCCACCTATCTTCAATTTTTTTTTCTAAATAGCTGACAAATTTAACCTTTTCAACCTAAAGAAGCGCAGATATGTGTAGGTTTTTATTTCGCACTTTGTTCCCTGATAACATGCAGCCATGTAATAACTCGCAGCAGTCGAGACATTGTGATCAGCTCCATTGTGCATTTGACTAAAGCCTGCACAAAATATTTAACCCCTTAAAATCCCAAGAGCCATCAGTGGGCTAATTTTAGTACGGTATCTTAAAAATATTATGGTTACTATATTCTAATGTCTTAAATATACAAAATATTTAATAGGTGATTTTTAAGGAGAAGGGGCAGGGGCTGTGAGGCTGTTTCAGCTGGGGGTGGAGCTAATACCAGGCCAGAAAAATGTAAACAGAAGCCTGAAACGAAGAAAATATTCCGATCCATTGTATGGTAATGTTGTGAAATGTAGTTTCGCCAAGATATCACTAAAATTATATTGTTCTTATAGTTGTATAAACATTTGTAAACGTTACAAATTGCACCTTTAATACACATATAATAGCATACATTGTTTTTCTTATTGTAAATGTTTAAATGTTTGCCTACACATTCTAGATATTTTTGTGGGTGCTTTGATAATTTGGTCAAAATAATCAAGATCAAAACCTCAGTGATGAGTGGTCTAAAGAACTTTAAGTAGAAAACCAGTTTTCAGTTAATCTCCCTATGTAGAACATTTATCCTTTCAATGTAGAACAGAGCATTTCCTTTCCAGAGAAGGTTCCAAGTACAACCCCATAAGAAAGACAGAACCATTATGCATCTAAACAATCCTTGAGAAATCCTTTTTTCCATGAGTGTGTGACCACTCTCGTCTCATAGGCTCGAGGCTACTAGACTACATATCTCAGAGGATACACTAACCTCCAATATAACCTCCACTGATTTATCAAGATATGCAGCTTAGGCCAATCACTGGTCCCCTGTTTAGCCAGGACATAGTCAGAGTACTCCTGGGAGTCATAATGCTGTAATGAAAAATGCAATGTGTGCAAGCACAGCAGTATACCTTGAGTAGTCAGGCAGGAGAGTATTGGGCTGGGAGTGCAGCAGCGTCTTGATCTCGTTAAAGATGTGCTTGCCCCAAGTGTCCAGCACTCTCGTCACGCTCCGAACATTAGCCACATTCACGTGTTCCGCTATCGTGACAACACGAGACCAAGCAGGAAAAAATAATGAAGTTAAATACTCATGAGTTGAATGAGACCCAATGTGACCTTGAGTCAGAGGTTATGGAGATAATGAGATCATTAAATTGGTGTCCTCGCGTCCTTAAATTCATTGGTGTCTGTTATTGGTAGACTGCAGGGCTGTAAAACTGGCAGGCTGTGAGCAGACCACAATGTAATTTTCAGTCCTGTACAATCACATTATAAATAATATTTGCCAGAGCTCTATGAGGGTCATTATTAGTTTAGAAATCTAATGGGAAAAAAAACAAAAAACATTCATTAGATTTCTGTCATTATCGTAAATTCAATAACTTCTACAGCCCATGGGGCTACTTCATTATTTTAGATGGGAAAATATTTAGATCTCTAGATTGTATAAGAACTGCTCACTGATGATGATTTGCATTTTTCAAGAGAATTAATTATGTGAATGTTCGCACTGACGGAATGTAGAAAATGCCTATGTTATCTCAGTTTTCTGAAAGAATGAATTAAAATCTGTAAAACAGGGTTTAAAAGCAACACAAAAGGTTGACCAAGATGTTTCAATTGCTGCAGCAATCAATAATCACAATTTAATCTAGAGGCAATTTAATTATTACTATAAATACATTATTATAGTTAATGCATTATCAGTGTTTTGAATACCACATGTTCCCTGTTTGTGATTGACGATGTTATTGCTTTAGGAGGAGTAAGAAAAATCAGGATGTCCATGTGTGGGGAAAAAACAATTTCCTTTTAAAACAATTATTTGAATAGTCATTCATTTGAGATTCCTTGCTGTAAAGGACATCTAACTAAATGTCCACAGGTCAATAAGCTATTAAATAAAAGTCACATGACTATTGGAGGTATCCACTTGCTTATCGTGAGATAATAAACTCATATGGCCACTAATTAACTAGCTTTTTTCTCCATATGCTACTAACTTTAACAATAAATAAATAACTTAATCAATTAATTATTTAATTAATTACCAGTTTTTCATTTTGGGACTGAAAGTGCCTTCGTCTCAAAGTGCTCTTGTTGGACTATATCACTCCAAGAGATCACAAGATATACCGGAGCTAAACCATTTAGGAATTTAAATGTCATCGGCAGGACTCTGTAATCAACGTTAAGACAATGTAAATTGAATAAGACTGGGGTAATGTACTCTGACTTGCTTTTCCTGGGCTGTTGCATCCTGAACTAATCAAAACCTAGGTCAGGAATCTAAAATTACTTCAGGGAATTTGTACAAGAGACTAGTTTATATTCTATTTGTGTGGCAAAAATCAAGTTAAGATTTCACCTGAAATAATTTAGAGATAACTGTCCATATAATGTTTTGTAATAATGTATGCCCCCTATTATTATGAACTAAAGATATTATTATGCATCTAATCACTGCTGGATGGGTGGGACTTATGAACAGACTGTCAGTCTGTAGGCTATTAATAAAGGCTGAAGAAGAAAGAGAAAAAAACTTATGGTCATATTTACAATTTGTATATCTCACTAAGTACATATAATTAAATGCACACATAATTAAAACCAAATTACTACATAGAAGTAGCTTTTAGACAGTTTGTGTGTCGGCATCTTTGCAAAAGTTTGGAATGAAATCTTTAAAAGTAATTTTCTCCTTTTTCACTTTTTGGGGGTAACCAGACTTTAAACTGCTAGAATCTTAATTGTGATTGAGATATGTACAAATAAGTCGCCAATTTCATCTCTAGTTTCTGCAACCTCATGTAGTAGAAAATGCCCAAATTTCACCATATGTAGGGTTTTCAAAGGCTGCCACACATTTTACATCAAGGATATCATTCTTGTTAAATAACTGGGGTGTGTTAGAACAGACGACTGTCCTTGTTTGACCTCTTGCACATTCCTAAATGAAGCGCAGACGTCATGAAGTCATTTGTAATTAAAATCTGATTGTAATATGATATGAAAATGGGTCATTTGTAATTGTAATTTGATTTGGTATTGATTGTTCTTTAGTAGCAATATAATTTGCATTTCTGCCATGAAGGATTGACTTTCAAACTTTGAGACAGTACTGTGCTGAGCAGCACATTACATACTGTATTATTATGATGTACTGTACTGGATATATCTATGGTAGAGTCTGTGTGAGAGATGAAAGTTAATCAATTGGCACTGGTAGTATTTAAGCTAATAAACAAGATAAATCTATGCATACAATATATATGTATAGTGGGAGGAAATATTGTGTCTTCAGCACTATGGTGCAAGACATATACACAAATATACCCAGCATTACATATATACAGTACATGCAGTAACACACGACGAAGCTGTGTTGAATGGGAAGTGACATATTACACTGTTTTTAGCACTAATTCAGTCCCTTTTTTTCTTTTTTAACCCTTATGTGCAGGAAGTATGAGGAAACAAGCTTGCATGATGCAACACTGCTGCAAAGTTGTTTATTAATGATGAAGTAGGCTGGAACTTTAGAACCGTTAGCATACATCTATTAAGTCAGTGACCTTTTCATTCTTACATACTTATGTCACTAAACCCACTGAGTCATTTCCTTTGTGTGCAATAAATGTTTGCTTTTTTCAATGTTTACCTCCTTCTCTATAGTTCCAGGTGCCATAATCTTCCAGCTCATTGCTCATTGCACGCGACGAAGCCAAAAACATCAAGATGACAGCCAGCATCATTACTGTCCTTGTTGCCATGGGAATGGGCATGACGGCTCAGAGGCCTGGAGAGAGAGAGGAGGGGGATTTCAAAAGTTTAACGGAAAACAGATTTGCACCTTCATCCTGCCAGTACCTCAGTCCAAGAGTTGGCAGAAGGGTCATGGGTAATGGCGAGAGAGAGAAAGAGAGAGATACGAAGAGGAGCGGTGATTACAGATGCACAGAAGGACATAAAAAGGAAGCATAGCTGAGTTAATAAGCCAACTTCATTGACCCCCGTGGCAAGCTTCACAGAGCAGACTGTGTCTAGGGAATCACTGTCAACTCAAAGTGTGAATGAGGAAAGGCCTGAATTTTGCGCTGTTAGGATGACCTGGCTCTTAACTCATTGCTGTGGTGTCTCATATTTTGGTGACCCCATATTGCTAATTAACTAATTATAACTGCTGTACTGTCAACAAGGTGCAAAAACAAACAGACCCAAGTTTCCCAAAAGCATCTCAGCACTATCAACGTTAAATGGTAGCGCGAGCATTACATTGAACACTCTCTCTCACACACATGCTATTGCAAGCTACTTTAGAAAGAACATTTCATGACGTGAGACCAATGGTGTACTGAAAAAAAGATTCAAGTTATTTACATTCTGAAATTGACAGTGGAGGGTGTGAAGGCAACCAGCAACTCTTTCCCTCATTTTGACCTCGATCGCTTATTTACAGAACCATCTGTGTGCAAGCATTTTGGATCCCTAAGAAAATTAAGGTGTCTATTAGTTTATATCATTAACATATTTGATGGATTGGCTATTTTTGACTGTATGTTAGATCGTTACTGTTGTGAAAAAATGTTATGGGTATAAAAGTGTAAGAGAGAGAGGCAAAAATACATGTTCTTTTATCCTGATATGATTTCAGTCTAGCCTCTTTTTTGCTCCAAACCTGAGAAATGGAGTTGAATAGTGTTTAAAAGCAAAAAAAAAAAAAAAAAAAAGCTCAAAAGTCAAAATGCCAGAATACTCAAAATGTGTTTATTCTTCTCTCATTTTCCAGTACTTTCATTATATTTTTGTTCTAGGTACTTGGAAAATCATGGAAACAACAGTATGTGTTTTCAAAGGCACAAGAGACAAGCAAGAGAAAGGCAGAATGGAATGATGGTCTTGTGACTGCTGTAATTCAATGGAAATTAGTTCATATGAAGCTTCAGTAGCCTTTGTTTGGCCTTTGAGTCCCAGATGTTGAGAGCCTGCAAAGGAGAGTGGACTCATGGGCAAAAGTGACTGAGTGCACCATACTAGATCCTTCTGGTCTGGATAGTGTTGAGCCCGTAAAGTGCTCAGTACTGAACCCAGCAGTGATGTGGGGTATAAAGGGTGAAGCTTTACATAAATCTGTAGTCAGGGAGGAATGTAACTGGTACTGGGAACTGAAACAGAGTGAGTCAGCGGCATGGTATATATCCAAATGGCCCCCGTCCCAGGACTTATAAAGACAAGGGCCCATATGGAGACTGTATCACAGTGTAAGAGTGCTGATCTAGAATCAGCTTCCTCCATCCCTTCAACATGAATATGTAATTTTGTGTTCACTGAAAGACAAAAACTGATCCAGGATCAGCTTTCTCACTCCAGGGGTAGTATTCATGAGAGTCTCATGAGCATGAGCAGCTGGTAGTATAATTGCGCTCATTTGGAGTATAAAAGATAGACGCTCTATAGGCCCTTACACACATGCACTTTTATGCAGTAATTTAATAGTAATGAATCAGTTAGGGGCTAAGGGCCATATTCAGAGTTGAGTTAAGAGTGTAATGAAGATTTAATATTAAAATTGGATGCATTGGTGTTCAGACCTCAAATGTAACTACAGACTTAACTACAGTGCGGGAGTTTTGCACAGGGGGTGGAGTTTGTGAGGCGTGTCTCAGTTACATGCGGTTGTGGTTTTGGACATTTTTCGTGAGAGGTATCAGCTTGAAAGAGGAGCAGTATTAAGGCCAGCACCACTGTAACCATAATATTTCATGAAATTGATGTTTTGGGCTGTAAATACATAAAAAAAAACAAAAAACTATGGAATACCATTCAAGGCTAATATTCAATGCATAAACATGACACTATTAATTAATTAATAGTATTGTCCATTTAAAGTGCACAAAAAAGATTTTTTGGGTTTTTTTTTTTGCATGGAGGGCGTCAGAGTAGATGCAGCTTAATCAAAGATATTTCTTCTCTCGAGGATTTCATGAGAAGTTCATTTAAGGATAGCATTATATAGTTTATGCTGGATCAAGTGCTATTTTATAAGCTGCTTAATAATGGAGGTGAAGCCATATTGCTAAATGACACCCAATTTCAGGTGATTAATGTGATAAATACAGCTATAACGATTCAAGCAACAGTATATCTTCCTTTTCATATCCTTGTATTATTTATTCTTTTTTTCATTTTAAATTGTCTCATGCTTTTATGTTACATCTTATTGCATTCGACATCAAAGAGAAAAAAGCTATTTCATTCTTCACTATGTACACTTTCTATTCCTCATTTTTCGGACGATAAAAGGCATGTTTTCTAGACGCTGTTGAAAAACCCCATCTCAGCACTTCTACATTAAAAAGATCTGGCAACCTTGGGGGCGTGAACTACATGCAGATAATTTGCATTATCTGAAAGTAGAGCCCAGAAAATCAACTTGCGTACCTGTGTAACTGAACTTTTAACAGGTGCAGGTTCCCTCATATACACATCTTATCAGCACTGAATTTGATAAGTGATTTTGAAAGGAAACTTTTGGATTATCAAGGCTCATGTGTAAAAAGAAGGCAAGAGAGAGGTTCTGATGCAGTTTGAGTTGGCTGAATTGAAAACAGCGTGAAGAGACAGCAGGAGGAAAAACCTAAAGTCAACAAAGAAGACAGTAGACATGTCTGGAAGTTGGAACGATTCAGAAATTAAGGCTTAACAAACCCCAGTGTGTAAAACGTTAATTCCAACAATTCTATAGGATTTGGTATACATCATATCATAACAAATATGAATTCATTCCTCCCAATAAGATACCATTTGAAGACACTAAGGCCAAAACATTACTAGTAAAGGAATAGCATTAATATCCCAGGTTTTGGGATATTAATGGTTTTAATATGCCAGAGTTAGCTGAATCTATCTGTTGAGGATAGAACATCTGAATACTAGTCAAGAAATGGATTTGTTTTTTCTCACATTTACAAAATCTGGGGTGACACAGAAACCAGAGTTTCTCCTCTGAACAGATATTTTCTTGCTGCTTGTAAGAACTTCCGCAAATATTAAAGCACTGACTTAACAAGCATTAATTCCATCTTTAAAAAAAGTTTGAGCGGACATCTGAAATAGAAAAAAGCACCTTTTCAAGTGCTGGTGCTATAGGCCTTTACTATGATCCACAATACTACAATGGGCAAAACAGATGTCTTATAGACTCTGCTCCTGAACTAGATCTAATAATCTTCTTTCCCAGTGGAATCATCTGATGGACACATGCACAGGAGTCTGATGCCAAATATTTCTAAGGACATCATACCATGCAGATTAAAGAGTTTGATAGTAGAACCAGAGGTACATCAAGAACTTGTCATGTAACATTTAAAATATTTTTATTGAAGAGAAAGTGAAGGAAAATAAACAACTTGCATAAACTACAGTACGATCGCATTAAAGAAGAAGATGTTTAAGAGACTTTTTTTGATTCAGATAAACATTACACTTACGCTTTCAGAAGGTGATGGTATTCTTCTGCTGGTTGTCTTACACCTGCTGCAGGACCTTTTTCATTCAGAAACAGATTTTTTTTTATCTTCCGACCACTCTTTTACAGCTTTCTCCTGCTTTCCTTTTTCCCTTTCTGAATCGTTGTCTATCTCTTGTTTGTTCCCCTCCCTCTTTTCTGAGCCGCAGTAATGTGATTATAGGAAGAGCTATGCAAGCTGTGCCCCACTTGTTTTTATTTGGGACAGAGAGAGAATTCACGCTTCTTCAACTCTCTTCATCTCTCTCTCTCTCTCTCTCTCTCTCCTGTAGTCCAGCTGTGTCCAGATGGGAACTTAACACTTTCTGCTTTTTTGTTTTTTTGCACACACACATACACACACAAACACTCCAGCAAATGACAGGTTGGTAAAGCACACAGTCAAGTCCTGTACTCATATTAAAATTCTGTAAAAAACCTTCATGTTCTTTATGAAGAACTCCATGACAGAAGTATAGTATAGTATAATAGTTTATTATATCTAATACAAGTCACTATATTATCAACACTCTATAAAAGTATCATATAATCAAATATTATTTCTGAGGTGTCTCAGAAAGTTCCAAAGTTGGATCTACACAGTTAAATGGTGTGTATTGGGTCCATATGTAACCCATTTTACAGATTGCCAACATGGAGAGATAGATGAAGAGATAAAAAAGCGAGGGAGATTATGAAACGGGATATATTTTTTTTAGTCACTGACATCCAGATGTTATTTCTCTTTTGGTTCTTCTCTCTCTCCCCCCTTTTCTCTCTGATCTGTTTTCATTGAATTTATGAGATCAGTCTTGGCTTCTTTGCTACTTTCCTTCTATTCGTTGCTGGGCTGCAGTGCGCATGCGTACCTGTTTCTCATCAAGCACGACGCATTCATCACTCCAACTGGATTCCTTCTTACTCTTTAACGCGCTCAGGCGAGAGAAAGTTAGCCAAAGTGCCCGAGAACCAACGCTCGTGTGTGTAATAGCTAGTTATAACAAGCTCAATATGATGTTAGAATATCATGACTCCTAAAGTAGCTGCTCTCCCCATAATAGAAATCACTACTTTCCTGTGAAGCGGAAAGAACGGCCATCTTCTCTTTTCTTACCTTACCTTATGACTTTGGAAGTCAGACTGTGCCAATAAATTCCTACTAAAAGAGAGAAAATACAAGCCTACAATTCTACATATCAGGACTAATATGAAATTAGTCAGATCTTTATTAACTGTAAAATATACACTGCCCTCCAAAAGTTTGGAAACGCCTGAACAAAATAGGGTTTTTGGGCAATATCAGCATAAATCC
>CM075028.1:10842501-10857289 GCA_037576675.1 Pangasius sanitwongsei
ACGCACAGGCGGACAGACTGACACGAGACGCACAGGCGGACAGACTGACACGAGACACTGACAGACTGACACGAGACGCACAGGCGGACAGACTGACACGAGACGCACAGGCGGACAGACTGACACGAGACGCACAGGCGGACAGACTGACACGAGACACTGACAGACTGACACGAGACTCTGACACGAGACACTGACAGACTGACACGAGACGCACAAGTGGAAAGTATGAGCATATACACAAGAAATTTGGTATTCATGATTCAACATTTTGTGAAACCCAGTCATTTCATATTAAGCAGTTTCCCGGTGTGATGTGCTTGGTGTCCACAATCACCAGACAATCAGTGTTTCCAAAACTTTTGTAAATCAGGCAGAAATTTTTAGTGTAGTTTGGCTTGCGCAAACATTTACACACAACTTTACTAAAAGATTGATAAACGAATATATCAATATCAGCATAGCAAGACAGAGTAATATTTTTAACTCACTGAGGTGGGGTAAGTGTCCTATTTCCTGATAAAATCATTCTGCTTATTGAAACACATGTTTAAATTAAATTCATAATTGAAAGTTTATATTTGGCAATTTTAAATATCTGCACAATTAATATGATTAAAGGGTAGTCTTAATTAGTTGTATTTTAGTGTACAGTGTAGGAAGAGATTGGTGCTTCTTTAAACTGATGTGGTGGTGTAATAACCCCTTGGCTAATTATAATAAATGTGTGTTGAACATCATAATGTGAATTGATTATCATAATGTTCATCAGTCAACCTCAATCAGTACTGATACTTGTAACTTGTGTTATGTTCTGTCCCTAAATCTAGAAAAAACTATGCACTAAACAGTTAAATCACACTCATTTAGTAGCATGCTTATTTATTCTGATTGCTTATGTACTTGTTACTCTTTGCATGCTATATTAAAATTAACTTCTTTGTCTTCCTCCTAGGTGTGAGCAGACTCTCTTCAATGCCCCAGGAGAGGCTCTGGCTCTGACTGATGCTGCCCGACTCTTTCTAGCCTCGGAGCAGGAGACTCGAGCTCTGCAAGCCCCGGGCTTTGATGAGCATCTGCAGGCTGCGCTCAACTGCTACAGCTTTGCCATAAAGGTAACCTGCATGTTCCTGTTTCTGTTCTCTTATTGAACAGAACAAGAGCCTTACAAACAGAGCCTTAAACAGAAATGCTGGAGTTTGTGAGTTTCTACTCCAGGGATGGAAAGAAAGGGTTTCAGTCTCTTTATAAGGCAATTTTGTAATGTCTTACAGGTTTATATAGAGATGAATCAGCCGGTCATGGCTGCCAGTCTCTCCCTTGAACTTGGAAAAGCGCTCAAGGCAAGAATCATTCGCTGGACATCTGTGTAAGACTGTTCGTCTCTAGAGGATATGTGCAGGTCCATCATTTGTGTGTGATGTGTGTACAGGAGATGAATAAGCCAGGAGAGGCTATCGTCCACTTCCAGAGAGCTGCAGAGCTTCAGTCACAGATGCCTGTCGAGGCTTTGTTGTCTTTTGGAGAGATGGCTTCCTGCAAAATACTGAGCCGTGAGTACCGTGAGACCTCAGCAAAACCCGAGACATAACGCTATTAACATAGAACGCTTGCCATGAAGTTCATTTTGCCCTTTTTCTAAATTTTATGAAGCTGCCAAATAGTCATGTGGTGTTTGATTGACAGGTGATTATGACGGTGCGCTGGCTGTCCTTTCAGAAATGCAGGCCATGTGTCAGGAGAGAGGGCTGCAGCTTCCTGGCACAAACACCCCTGTCGGTAAGCTCACAGAGAACTCTTTCAGCATAACTGGGTCTTCAGTCACGTTCGATGGATGTTATTTCACCAGCTTTTTATCTCATTTATAGGTCACACAGTAGGCATACAATTATTCCTCTACCCTGTGTAGTGCAGCATGTGCTTAGCATGATGAAGGCTTTCTGTAAGGGGAGAGCTGTTCGCCCTACAATATAGCAGAACGGGGATGGGGATGGGGTAATGCCACAAATATCCTCTGGAATGGGAACAGTGTTAGTAAGATTGTAGTGAAATAGCATGTGGCAGTCATGTTATACTCACGTGATCACATGCATGATTTCTAACTAGAAACACTACAAATTGAAGAATGTATGCTAAATCATGCAGTGTTTGTTCAGAATCAAAACAGTACTTGGCTATATTTCAGCCTTTAGTTGTAGTGCAGCTGTATGGGTTCATGTCTAAAAAAATTGTGATTGAGCATAGATGTGAAAATATCTCTGGATAAACAAGTGAGGACGGGGACAATGTTGAAGCATGCAGGGATGGGACAGGTTTTGGGACACACGGAGATGGTTGGGGGTAACCTATGTACCATGGTGCTTTGCAACAATGGCTCTTCTTATTTACTTCCTCAGGTGCCTTTATGGATATAGTAGCAAAGTGTGAAATCTCCAGAGTACTTCTGCTCATGTTGCTTGAGGTAGGCAACATAATGTTCCACTAAATTATTAGCCTTTTTTTTTTTTAGCCAGATTATTAGCCTTGGTCAGTTTAGCCATTATGAGTTCTTGATTCCCATCTTGATATCCTTCTATCTATTTATCATATAACCCTTTCACTGCTCTGCAGTTTATTTGGTTCAGAAATAAGTATTGTGCATTTTAATCATATTATTAATTCTGTGTTGGTATTTGTCACCCTAAAGAACTAAATTATGAATGGAGTAATTGATTGTGTTCATTTGTCTGTATATGTATATATGTATATATATCTATTTCAGCCTCCTCCACAGAAGCTACTGCCCGAGCACGCACAGACACTAGAGAGGTATGCCTGGGAATCTTTCGACTCACACAGTCAAGGTAAGACTGAGGTTCAGCTTTTAATCACATTTGGGTGATTTATTGTAACACTTACAATTTGGTCGATCTTTTTGATTAGATTTTACTGAGATTTTTCAGTGACTGAACATGTTTTTGCCTCGTTTTTATCTCTTTAGTTAACTTCCTTGCAGAAGATGTCTTCCTCCTGCTGCAGTCTGTGGTGGTAAGTTTTCATATGTCATCTCAGCTAGGGGTTTGAAATATACAAGACCAAGGGTCATCATTTTACTTGCATGTCCTATGCCTGGGTCCTAACAAATGGACTGAGAAGTCTGCTTTTGTGGAAAATTCAGTGTATACAATATGTGGATATGATGCACTTATTTGTTTATAGTTGCTTGCTTGCTGCTGCCCTTTTTCTGCTGAATTATCAGTATATTTGGTTTAAACACAATAGAACAAAACAACCACGTGCAGCTGTTTTATCCAGATGCCACCTAGTGGTCATTGTTAGTAGCTACCACCAATAATGTAATCATGAAATTTTCCTTTTAAAAGAAACCCAGCACACAAACTTTGCATTTGCAATTCCTTGTGTGATGTTATTATAGTGGCTAGCCATGCACAGAGCATTCTTCATATTCCACAGATTTGTGACTGACCTTCTGTAACATTATGCTTGTTTTGTAGATGGCATGTCAGGAAAAAGACATTGAATCTCTCAAATCTCTCCAGACAGAACTGTGGTGAGTTGGGTGAAGATTATTCCTCAGTTTTTTTTTGTTTTTTTTTTGTATTGTATTGTCAAAAAAAAAAAGTGGAAGCACGGTATATATGTTTTGTTTCTTTTTGTTTAGTCTGTCTCTCTCTCTGCAGGCCTCACCTCTCTGCTGAACAGAATCACCTCCTACATCTCGTCGTGCAGGAAAGAATCAGCCCCTCTGGTCAGGGGGTTTAGTTCAGACCTACAAACAGCCATGTGAAATCACTCAGTGTCCACTTCCACTGCCTGGTGCATCACGTAGGGAGACTCACAGAATGGCAGTACTAAGGCTATGGTACAGTTAGAACTGAATATTTGTATTACATCTTGATGACTTGTTGAAGAATATTTTATTTCTTAACGTTGACAAATGTGATGTACACACAGAACACGTCCACCACAGGACATGAATCTATATTTTGTCCTCCATCAAGTTTCATTTTGGATCATTGCACTTTAATAATTTTTCATTTTTAGTATTTAATGTTACATGAAATTCTATTGTTCACTTATGTAAATAAATTCAAGAATTAATCATGTTTGGATGTTTGTGTGATTACTGAAATGTCTTTATTTACAGTTTCTACATCATCAAACTGTTTCTACATGACTTGTCATAAGCCACAACGTACACTGATCCCAGACACATTCATCCATGACTCGTCTAATCACATCCTGTAGTAAATTGTTTTCCTTGAACCTCTTTCCTGGAGTATCAGTAAGCATTAATGTAATTCTTCCGTTCCCCACTAATCATTTCCCACTGAAACTAACTGAATGCTACTTCCTTCCAATAGCCAGGATTTACTGTGTAATAATATGACATCATGAACATTTAATAAGCTTTCATAACATCAGTTCTCTTAAAAACATGTACAGTGACGTTAGAGCCACACCAGTAAAAGACATGCCAGTCCTTTATCATCTGGGCTGACACGTTTTCTTCTGTATGGTTTAATGAATGCAGATACTTTACTGCATTTACTAGTTAAGATACAAAATATTACAGCACCAGACTATGAATGGATATAGACGAATCTGATAATTCTGTTGGTCGTGATCCCAGACTTGTTCAGTGATATGTTGGCAATTAAAGGAAACCATGGTACATTAAAAATGAGAAAAGTAAAATGCCAAGACAAAATAATCAAAAATTATATAAATAATCAGTGGATCTGAACAAATGTTCTTTGAATTGTTTTTTTTTTTATCAGTATTCTTTCAAAACTATATTTTTACAGTGTCTATATATTTTGACTTTATATTATATATTTACACACCTGTGACTTTATATATATTTATATATATATTTAATTTTCTTTACACCTTTTTTTTTCCATAAACTTTATTTTAAATTCCTGCATCTCAATCACTCTCCCAACCTAAAGAACCTCAGTTTATCCAGTGTAGCACATGGGCATGGGGTTTTGGGTACAGTGACCCATAATTTATACAGTATATAATATAATATAATCTTTGAACAGTTTGATGATCTGAAGAGCTCAAGCACATCATGGCTTAAAGTTTTTTTTTTTTTTTTCCAACTAGTCTTTATCTTTTCTGGCAATTCAAATTCTCTGTTAAAAATTCTTTTAGTCTGGAACTACACCAAAAGGAATTCTTATTCCAAAAGGATAATTAGACTAACAGCAGTTGAAAATCACAAGAATCTATCAGCATGATCACTCTTGCTAACTAGCCCTTAGTAGCTTTCATTTTTATATTTTACATAGTTTCCTGATTTAATCCACCCTCTTGCGCAGGATTACATAGATGGCGCCGTTGATTAGTGCGAGCAGCCAGCCGAACCAAGCCATGATATACGACCAGCCATACCAGCCATCCTTCTCTCCTCTGTGGAAGTGATCCGTGTAGACAGATAGGGCCACCATAATACAGAAGCCTGGATAAGAAAGAACAGTTGTTGATCTTTTTTTTTTTTTTTAAATAGATGAGACAACTGAAGGCAAACTGACTGATAGAGCTACCTATTTAGGTATGTCCATGGGAATTGGTTAGGTGGCCAAAATAGGATCATATGAACTGAAACTGTGCAGTTATCAGCAGGTATGTTTGGGCCTTCAGCCCAACTGACAGTTGTCATTTAATAAATAAGAACTACCTACTGGATGGGAACTTGCAATAACTAAAAATCTGCAGAATAAAAAAGGTAATATCAGTTTCACACAAGTATTCAGAAAGCACCCTTGGCAGTAATTACAGCCTAAATTGTCTTTGGTGCTAAGTGAAGCTTGGATGCTACAAGCTTGGCACTCCTGGTTTAGGGGATTTTTTTCTTATTCCTTTCTGCAGAACTTCTCAAAATCCATCAGGCTGGATAGGGAGCATCACTGGGCAGATATTCAGTTGGGCTTAAATCTGGACTCTGGCTTGGCAACTAAAGGACATGCACAGACTTGTCCTGAAACCACTCCATCTGTGGGTTTGGGGTCACTAGCGTGCTAGAAGGTAAACCTTCACACTAATCTGAGGTCCTAAGCACGCTTGATCAGTTATCTTTCCCTTGACAGCCTGCCAGTGCCTGCTGCTGAAAAACATCTCCACAGCATGATGCTACCACCACCATGCTTCACCGTAGGGATGAACTTGGCCCCGTGAATAACAGCTTCCAGATTACGCCAGAAATAAGCTCTTGGTTTTATCAGATCAGAGAATCTTATTTCCCTTGGGTTGAAAGTCCTTAAGGTGCATTTTGAGAATTCCAAGTGAACGGTCATGCACATTTTACTGATGAGTAGGAGCCCTTTCTCCAGTTTGCTCAGTTTGGCTGAGGAGGTGTTTAGGAACTGTCTCTATAGTACATAAACTCTTCCATTTATTTGAGTAAATGTGTTTATCTTTAATAAATTTATAGAACTTGAAAAAAATAAAACATTTTTTTCATTATGGAATAAATCTTTAAATGTTTTAAAGAAAGTTTGAACACTTTCAATTTCTATAGACATACAAACAAATAGACTCACATGACATAAGCTGCAGAACTCCAGAGATAGTGAACCTCTTTCCTTTCCCCAATGTAAGGAGTTGAAATAGGAACACACACAGGGAGATGACTGCAAAGAGGCAGGCCAACACTGCGAAAGCCTGCACTGCCTGCAAGTAATCTAGAAAAAGCAATATAAAAACTCGGTTACAGCGCTGTCTTCAGCCTATAATTGCTTAGTTATGAGCTTCTGTAAGAGGTCCTTGGTTTTGGTCTTTGGGTAAAATATAAATGTCATAATTTTGTAAGTTCCTAAAAACCTTCCCTGTTTAAAATAGCTTCTTGCTTGGCTCACCTTTTCGGTAAGATGTTGGTATGTCCATGTATATCCAGACATCATCATTTTTCTCCATCACCCATCTCCCCCATAGGTCTGTGTACATGGTTCTTGTAAACCACCAAGCCTAGAAACAGAGAAAAAGACAAGATCTCACATTAATATCACTGATAATTCTCTAGGCTTAAAGATGCACTCTTCTTTATCTGACGTTTCTATGTGGGACCCTACAACAGAGGGTTTCCCTATTAGAAATGTAGAACCACTTTAAGAAATGAAGAATCCTTAACCAAAGTCCCTTCAGCAACTTTTTTTCCCCTGAGAGTAGGCATGTGATAATTCTATAATTGCAAATGTATAGTATAGAAATACTATAATAGTATAGAAATATACTATTGCCAAGCAAGGGATCTGGATTTATTAATCCCAGTTTGCTTTCTTTTTTCAGGCCCAGAAATTAGAGCTGCTCAGCCATGCCATTTTGATTAAAAGGCAACTCATAATGTATATGGTTTTAACAGAAGGAAAGGGAAAGCTTATCCTTGTTTTGCCTCCCAAATTGTAAAAATTACAAACAGCTTCTTTAAGTTGTATTTGGAGCACTAGACTTTCTACAGAAGCAATTATAGGTAAAGTATATCATAAAAATATAAATGCACATATATTAAAAACGAAAAAACAAAAAAACACTTACATCATCGATAGTGGCCCAAAAAAGTAAAAAGATAGTTGTGAGATGAAGGGTGCAAATTCCAATCAAAGCTTTCAACATACTCTTAGAGGATGAAGTGAAGTTTTAACCTGCAATATTTAAAACAACATGTCAATTATATTGTATAATATGAATATACTTATGATGCTAAAATCATTCACAGTTGGTGATGAGGACTTCAGGAATAAGGCATTACAAATTTAGAAACCATAGTCTCACACACACACACAGATGTTTGTCTTTACTATCCTTGTGAGGACTATCCATTGACATAATTATTAATGCAGCTAATTAATGCTACACCTAAATCTAACCTTATCCATAATCTATAACTACATAATCTATAACTAACAGTATCTAAAATGATAATCTATTTATATTCTTGTGAGGACATTTGTTTCGGACCCCACCAACATATAACTGCACACACACACACACACACACACAAAATAATCATTAAAGCTGACTCTTCTTCACACCTGACAGGTCATTGTTTTTCTCCACGGATAGAGACATATCCATGATCATAATCTTTCTTGAGTTTTTTTGTTTTGTTTTTGTTTTGTTAAAAAAAAAAAAAACATCAGTTAGGCTATGCTAAAACATTTTAGCTATATGCCAGTTGTTCCAGCTGTTCCCAGTGGATGCTCTGTCCAAAACAATGACACATCAGGAGATGTGTGTTTAATCAGAAAAGCACACCAGAAGCATCAGAAGCACGTTATAAACGCTAATAACGTGTCCAGCCCAAGGCATTAAACACACATTATATTAGTGCAGCGTCACGGGATTTGACAGCCTCCTGCATGCAGATTTTAACACACGGATTAGTGAGAAAGTCATTACATCATCCTAGGCAACATTTCTGCTCGGTCATCTCCGTTATTCTGAGTTTGCACGGCTCTGAAATCCCAGTCACATCACCTCAAACCTTACGCCGCTAGTCGAACATGCCACAGTGGCTTCGTGACAGATTAATGGAAACGTTAGCAAAAGGTTACCTGCGTCAGATTTACGCACTGAATGTATTTCTTGTTTTTATTTGTTGGTGATCCAACATCTCAGACAGAGTCTCGCATCTCTGCACATCGGTCGCTCTGTCCTTCCTCTCTCCCTCCCTCCCGTCCCGTTTACTGCAGTGTAAACCCCACCCATTCTGTCCCAAACCGCATACTTCCCTACTAAACAGTATGCACTAACTTACTCCCTGCAGGTGCTGACCGAGATAACTGTCCACATCTCATTTACTGCACTAGCTTAAATGTGAAAAGTGCACAGTCTGAACGGATGAGTGAGGCTGTGTGTGTGACAGCATACTATCCGACAAAAATAGTAGGATGATGCTACCATAGGGTGAGCAGCGAGGTGCATTTAGTACATACTACTTAGTACGGAAGTACGCATTCTCAGGAGTCACGTCATGTCCCACCTATGAGTTGCACTGAGGGTTTTTTTTTTTTTTTTTAAACCTCTCATACTTCTAAAAGTTATAGAAAATTAAACACCCTGCAAACACACAAATTTCTGTGATCATGCCTACTTACCTAATGGCATCTGAAAAGACCCCTGGATTTTATTTTTCCGGGGCAGAAAAAAATGTCCTTATTACCCGCTATGGGATCCAAAACGCAGTCTCATCTCGGGTTGGTTTAACTTCCCGTCTTTTTTATCCATCCATCCATTCATCCATCCATGTTGGCGTTATGTTTAGGAATTTGGCCCCAGCAGCAAAAACTCCACACTGATGCTTTAATCATAGACTGAGTACTGAGAGGTAGCCTGCTTGTTTCAGCATGTTTATAACAAACCAGCGGCTGTATGATCGTCACTTCACACACACACACACACACACTGCTGCAGAAGCAGACGATTCTGCTCTTTTTTAAAACGACTCTTTTAAATGAATCGATCAGTCGAATCGATTCATCGATTCGCGAGCACGAAAGCATTGCACGGTGCTGAATAAACAACACTCTGAACCGTGGGATTTTTTTTCAAAATCTATAGACAAGTAGTACTATAAAACCATCACTGTCAGTCCTGAAATCACAGCCTACACAATGTTTCCCTGATGTCGTGAATCAAACGAATCAAAACTCCAAGAATCGAGTTAGTGAAGTGAGTCGTTTTGCGTATGATTTGCATTCCAGGGGTCAGTAAGAGTCCCGTCCACATGAGCCTGCTCATGGTCCATGGTTAGTGTCACAGATTTATTAGTTATGCTCGAGTTTGTTAAAACATGTCTTTCTAAAAGAAAAAAAATGAATTCTGTATGACTAGAATTATGATGACTAGTATTCTAAGCAAAAATGAAGCTTATTCAGTTATTAATAAGTAGCCAGTAACATCTGCAGATGTGTTGTATAGTCTTTGATAGACTTTCAAAGATACTTTAGATAATATAGAGTTCATAAAGGGAACTGTGATAGGGAAACACTCTGTTCTATATACGGTTCTACAGTGAACCTTTACGGGTTTCCCTCACAGGGACAAAGCAGTGTTTTAACCTTCATTTTCTCAGAGTACACACATTAACTAGAACCACAATCAGAAAGAATATTATTGGCCAAGTGAGATTTCATGTACGATAAATCTGACTTGGCATTTGCAGACAGATGCAGGAGTTATGTAAACATAAATAAAGATGATAAGATGATATATATGATAAGTTCTGTCTTTATATATATGAAGTTTTGTCTTTAACTACTATCAGTGAAAGAGGTACAGATGGTGGATAAATACATGGAAAACCAGGTGAACAATCATAACACCTGAAAAAAAAATAACACACACTCACTGCTCACTGTGCATCTTTCTCTTTTCTTTCTTGTCTGATGTTGCCTGTCAGATGAGACCAGGAAGGACATAAAGCCGAGGACAGTGAAATTCTGTTAAATGCTGAGGATGGGAAGGATCATGCTAACCTTCTGGACCTGTGCCATGTGAATCCTGGCTACACTGAACTACGTCACTTCATGGGACTGCAATCACAAGCCACATGAAGACACACATCAGCACTACGTTGAAGCTAATCATTACATCTCTATGAGCTGTATAAATAATGACCAACTCTTGCCTGCTGATGCCATACGTATTCATCAACTCAGACACCATAGTAAAGTCAGGGTGGAACATCACTAATAGGCCCTGAGTGTTGCACTGATGTTATTGATCCTAGCAAAGACCTCATGGACATTCTCAAGGACCTTGCATCTTTTCATTCCAAGGCTACATCAGTGAACCAAGCCCCAGGATCGCTTGGACTTATTGGACCTTTCTGGCACAATATTTTTGAGATTTGTGTGCTTATTATTTCCATCATTGTCCTGATCATTACTGTATGCTTCACTTTGCTTTTACTGATGATGACTTGTTTTTTTTTTTCTGAGTTTGTACACAGGGTATTAGTGACTGCCTATCACCCTACATGAATTTTGTTTAGGTTGACTAAGCTTGCTGTGTAATACTTCCTTAAGGAGTATCAGAAGGGAAATTGATTTGCCTCTGACTCTATGATCATTCAGTAAAGTTTTATGCTCATCTCTGAGCCTCTGCTGAATACGTCATATCTCTCATTCCTTGTGTCTCAGTATGGTCTCAGAACACTGTATAATCTCATAACATAGGGATGTACAAATATGGGGATGACATACTGCCCTCTCCATCTTGAGAGTGAGCTGGAGACATGTTTCTGATGCTTCTATTTGTAAAAAGCTGATCTGAAGATTCTTCAAGTGCGTAGTGAACATCAGCATCCGAAGATCAGCACTAGTTTCCTGGTTCCTGACTCATTGTTGCCAGTATTCACAGGATATACAACTGTATGGTGTATCTGCAAAGTACAGAATATTATGTTCAGAATAAAGGTCTGAACATGTCAGTATGTGCAAAATGATGAGTACTACTGCTATTCATTGATCATATACTGATTTGTACTATTCTGGCATTTTCAGAAAGCAAGATTTACTAGTGACTTGGATAACTTAGGCAGGAAGTGAAGATTCGTTTACCTCTTATTCTTTTGGGCTCATGTTATCTCCCTGCTCCCTGGCACCTTTTGTTTACTTTATTTCTTTTTCTTTACTGTTTTATAAATGATTTATACATATTTAACTGAATAATGTTTAATATTTGCAAGTGAACGAAAATGTATAATGTTCATGTTTCTTGAAAAAAAAAAACTACTTAATTAAGAGTTATAAGATATAAGAGTTCATTTATCATTTTTGCACTGTCTGGGTAGGAATGTGCAACTGTAGCACAAGAATGTCATTGTATATAGATGCTCAAGCACTCTTTTTTAACCACATGACAATAAACTTGAAACTTGAAACGCTACCTGCTTTCTGAACTACTCTGTGGAGCGACACCTAGTGGTGAAGGCGCATAAATACCTCTTGGTCTCCACCCTGATGGCGCTCTAATTGGCCTGGCTGATTGTTTGTAACAGATGCAGGTGTAACTGAGTTTGCCCTTTTAGATTATTTGACTAGGCAAACGGCTGGCTGTGCTCTAGCATACACGTGAGTGAAAACACGGGCGATGTCTTGTCGACAACAGTCAAGAATTACAGCTATTCTCCTTTTAGCAACAACACTACCTCTCTGTTTAACAACCAATGGCTCGGTTTTGGACCAAACCCAGAGCGTTCAGGTAGGAAGGAGTTTACAGAAAGGAAGCAAACCCAAAGGAGGACTTCAGAAAGAGAGAACTGAGCAACAGTTATCAAACACAGCTTCTACAGAAACCCAGAGGCGTTGGTCTTCTCAAGCTAGACACTCAGTCCTCAATGAAACAAACAACTCAAAACTCTACAAGTCTTCATCAGCTTTCCACCAGTCCAACAACACCTACATGTTAACTCCAAGACAGGGTGGTACTGATGCGAAAGAGCTGTTTCAATCCGACTCTCCAGGTGCTGTTGGAACATAAACACCCCGTGTTTAGTTAATGCACACTAAACAAGTTAACACTGAATGTTATTTTTGTGTAGGATTTGATGTCCAAGGAAAAGTAAATCTTTCTTCCAGCCATATTACTGAAGAATGGTTACAAATGAGACCACTGGTGCGATGTTCCCCAGCTGCTTTAATCCTAACAGCTAAAGGATGGAACTACGTACACCTTCTTGTGGACCGAGGTTGGAGTGTCATGCCAAATCACAATGAATAAGGCAATTATTTTGCATTGTGTAGTCTTTACTCTGAAGTAAAACCTGTATCTCACTCTTTTTAGTGGGTGCTTCCCCTGTATCAATACTTCACCTGCCCTCACACTGTGGGTACAATGTAAAGGTGACATGGAGAAACCTAGTTCTGATAGCTCCATATGATGGGTGCTATGTCTTACAGCAGGTACAGTTGTAGTTTAATTTCCTACTTATGTCTTGACCCTGAATTTTTGGACATTTTGTATGTTTGATGCTTTGATGGCCTCTCGTATGCAGAATTATCCTAAGGTCACAGAGCCCCTGTTAGCTTTAAGATATCCCTGGAGGTTGAAATTCTAGTCTCTGTACAATGGTTTTCTCTGATCCTTCAGAATGGAAGTTATGTTTTACCGCTCCTGTGGTGGGGAATGCCTGTGAGTATTTCCTGTCCCATGACTCCTTCTTCTGCTCCTGCCACTCCATCTGGCTTCTGCTCGTACTTGGGAATAACCCTAAAGATAGAGGGGTCTCAGGGAGGTATAGGAAAGTATCGCATCAAAGGTGAGAGACTGTGTATTAATATCTGTCAGTTTTTAGATGCATCATGTTTATCTGTCTAGACTTAGAGTGGCCACATTATTATTCATGCATAAATAACTACTATTATTTGGCTTCTGCAATAAATAGGTGACAGGATGTGCTGTCACACTGAAGTATGTTAAGGTTTAGTGATCTATCTGGCTGATAGCACTAAAAATTCAATAACAAAGGGTTGTGTAGATTTTATTTGTACATCCTTGTTCAATTACTTGTGACTGGGCTAACCAAGTTAAAATGTCAGCATTTAACCAAGTCAAAAAAAATCCAAATTCCAACAGATTTAAGCAATTTTGTGATTGAAAATTTACTGTGGGCTTATGTATTATTACATACACCATTCATATGGTTTCCTCATTTGCTTCATAGTAAATGAGGAGTGGGTGCCACTTGTATCCAGCACATGTGCATATCGTATGGACTCAGCACCTGAAGACCTGATCCTCTTCATTCCTTTCACATTGAAGTGTGCTAAGGTAGGCTCCTCAGACATCTTAACAAATGAAAGGCATGTGGTGCATTTTACAGATTATACAGTAACTCTGATGGATTATTGTCCCTTAAATGCAGTAGAATAACTGTCATCCTGAAATGCTTAGTTTTTGAAGGGTTGTCATTTAATGTTATGGTAGTATTCTGAACTAAACACAAGATTAACTTTAGTGCCATGGGATTAGTCCTCCTTTATCCATGTTTGTAATTGCATTTGATATGACCAGAATTGAAAATTCTTGGTGTTTGTTCTTAATTTTGTCTTTTGTCAGGATGGAGGCAGCACTCTTAATGTCCTCTTGGATGGGAAAATGTATACTCTCACTTGTCAGCCTCATCTCTATCTTCCCTATCACCCTCAGTATAATCCCTCTGCACCATTTTCTCCACCACTCCATCCACTGCACACTCAGATTATCCCATTTGATCCTACTCTCACTAAATCAGAGATCTCTAAATCACACTTGGTGCCTGAAATGACCACCATGGAACAACCCCAACACCACATATTGTTCGAGCAAACAGCCCCAGTTGGCGCCACAGGAGTAACTGTACAGCATCCTCAGCACCCATCTTTACTGTCATATGACATGGCACAGGTGCCTGTTCTACATTCTTCTGAAATTCCAACAACAAGAAGTACAAAAATAACTATCCCACCTTTTCAGTCTCCGTTTGGGCATTTGCAGCTGAGTATGCCTATGGTGTACCCCCCTTATCAATATTTTCCTCATCACGTGTACCCTTACTACCATATTTATCATCAGAAACCTATGCCACCAGATTCGCATATAACTGAATATAAATCAGCACTCAAACAAACTCCAAAGCCTCAGACAATTACAGTTCAAGAATCTCAGACAGGACTGTGGCCCCAGATGCCTGAACCTTCTCAGGTGCCCCAGATGCACCAACTTCCTCAGGTGCCCCAGATGCACCAACTTCCTCAGGTGCCCCAGATGCACCAACTTCCTCAGGTGCCCCAGATGC
>CM075028.1:10868119-10898039 GCA_037576675.1 Pangasius sanitwongsei
GAAGAAAGCCATTAAGATCCGCGCGGGCCAGATCCGGAGAATGCTCCAAGCTAAAAAGAGGAAAGCCAAGCATCCTTTTAAAACAGCATCCTGAACGCCAATAGCACAAAGTTCAGCATCATCAGCATCAGCATAAATAAATAAATAAATAAAGTAGTAGTAATAATAATAATAATAATAAATAACAAATAAATAAATAAACCTTTGTGCAATGTATATGGAGTCATGTCTTGTTTTTTTTATTGCTGTACATTATTTTATTTTTATTCTATGACATATTTTACCAATTTTATTTTTATTTTATTATTTTTTTATGAGTCATCACCGTGTAAGGTTGTAGTGAGCTGATCTACGTTCCACTCTTTAAAGGTTTACTCAGTGATTTTAGCTGAAGTTAGTAAAAACTCTCCCTTCCTACAGTGCAAAAGCTCTCCAAAACACACACACACACATACACACGCTGCCTAGGCTAAATGCTGGAACCCCACAAAGAATTCATCAAATATAACTTCAGTATCATATTATATGTGTTTTAAATGAGAGAAATGTTTTTCAGGCTGCCAGCTGGTGAAAATTGCCTTTGCTGAGAAACTGCAGAGAAACTAGAACAGGTTTTATAACCTCTATCGCTTTCACGCTATCTTACACAGTGTAATAACAATTACTGAAGTATGCAGACACCATGCATTAAAGATCCCAAAGAAGGAAACAAACTTTATTTAAAAAGTGTTTTATACATCTCAGGACCATCATCCCTGCATGTCAGCTATATACAGTATGCGAATGGTATGTATGTATGTATGTATGTATGGATGTATGGATGGATGGATGGATAGATAGATCATGTCAAGTCTGTATTTTGTTGTTGACGTGAACTTTGGCACTTTCTCCCCAGCTACTGGTGTGGTGTTATGCTGCTCAAACAGCACACAGTGAATAGTACAAATAGAAAGTTTTAAAATTATTATTAATTATTCTCTGAACAATAGTTTCCAACTTTTTACCCATTACATCAACAGGTTTTTTTTTTTTATCAATGCAGTTGTTTCCACTGACTGGGGTCTCTGTAGAGTTTCCTCATGCATTTTTTTCCATTCTCTCTAATGCTGTGAGCAGGGCTGAGATGGGCAGCAGAGGTGTCCATGCAGACTTTAGACTTTTTCACAGGGAGAGGCTTAGGGGTTTCAGGTAAAAGGCGAGTGGTGGTTCATCATCAAACTTTGCTTTCAGAGATTTCCTGGCGTAGCTGTGCATAGCAATGTGGCCAATTTCATCTGTCTCCAAGATCATTCCAAAAAAAAAAAAGTTACAATAATCTGGTTGCATAAGTGTACACTCCCTTTTATAATTTGTGATGTAGCAGTATTCAGAATGAACCAATCACATTCAATCACATGTTCAAAAGTAATTATTATACAGCTGTCATCAATGAAATTATTCTGATTAACCCCAAATAAAGACCTGCTGTTTCGGTAGGATTTTCTTGACATCTTCTTGGTTTCATCTGACTGCTGAAGCCATGGTCTGCAAAAAGAGCTTACAAAGCAAGTACAGGGTCTCACTGTCGAAAGATACCAATCAGGAGAGGGGTATAAAAGAATCTCCAAAACATTAGTTGTATCATGAAACACTGTGAAGGCCATCATCAACAAGTGGAAAAAATGGGGCACCACAGTGACATCACCAAGAACAGGATGTCCCTCCAAAACTGATGAAAGAACAAGACAAAAACTTACCAGGGAGGCTGCCAAGAGACCTATGGCAACATTAAAGGAGCTGCAGGAATATCTGACAAGTATTGATTACTCTCTGCATGTGACAACAATCTCTCATATTCTTCACATGTCTGGGCTATGGGGTAGGGTGGCTAGACGGAAGCCCTTTCTCACAAAAAAACATCCAAGCCCAACTAAATCATCCCAAACCATGTGGCAAAATGTATTATGGTCTGATGAGACCAATTCTAAAAGATTATGGAATTATAATAATTCCATTATCCCAAAAGGTATGTTTGAAGCAAATAAAAGCAAATCACCAAAAGAACACCATCCCCACAGTGAAGCATGATGGTGGCAGCATCACGCTTTAGGGCTGCTTTTCTTCAGACAAAACTGTGGGTTTTATCAAGGTGGAGGGAATCATGAATAGCTACAAATACCAGTTGATTTTAGCGTAAAACATTCAGGTGTCCGCTAGCAAACTGGAGATGAAAAGGAATTTCACATTTCAGCATGAAAATGACCATCCAAATCAGCAAAGGAGTGGCTTAACCAAAAGAAGATCAATGTTTTTGAATGGCTGAGCCAGAGCCCAGACCTGAACCCAACTAAAAATCTGTGGGGAGACCTGAAGCAGTCACAATCTGACAGATCTAGAATGTTTTTGCAAGAAAGAGTGGGGAAAATATTGCCAACTCAAGATGTGCCACGCTGATAGACTCTTACTCAAAAAGTATGAGTGGTGTAATAAAATGAAAGGGTGCTTCAACTAAGTATTAATTCGGGGGTGTGCACACTTATGCAATTAGGTTATTCTAAGTTTTTTTTTCTCTGGAATGTGTCAGTTTGGTGTTCTTGAATTTTGATCAGCTGTAGACTCCCCAGCAGTGAAGTCCTGAGTTTGGAGGTGTCAAAGTCCTATAAAACAGTCGACATCACTCGCTATGCTCAGAATAACTGCTTTGTGCATCACAAAAAATAAAGGATAAAAAGAGAGTTAGTGTGGCCAATCTTTTTTTATTTCTGTGATCTGTGTCATCAGTTCATTTTATCTGCTGATAATGTTTATAAAGGTTTATTGTCATAAAGTGGGAAATATTTACAAGGAGAAATTGAGAAGTGTGTGTGTGTGTGCTCAACTGAAGGGTCTGTAGTGCTTTCTGCTGTGTGTGATTAGATTAGAGCTCTGGCTGAAGGCTTTCCCACACACCCTGCACACATGTGGCTTCTCTCCTATAAAAAAAAAAACATGCAATAATCCATAATTCAGGCACTGAATACAATGCATTATACACTTTCAGTCTAAATTCACTGACCACCTTATTAGGAACATCTGTACCCCGGTCATTCAGGCAATTCAGCCAATCATGTTGCAGCAGCACAATGCATAAAATTATGCCAATACAGATCAAGAGCTTCAGTTAAGGTTCTCATAAAACATCGGGGAGTTCGGGGAAATTGCGATCTCAGTAACTCTGTGGCATGTTTGTTGGTGCAAGATGGTTTAAGCATTTCAGAAACTGCTGATCTGGACTTTACAGCCACAGCAGCCTCCCACAAAAAAAAGTGTGAAAAACAAAAACCACCCAGTTCTGTGGGTCGAAATGTCGCAATGAGTGATCAGAGGAGAACGGCCAGTCTGGTTCAAGCTAACAGGCAGGCTACAGTAACTCAACTACCACATGATTGGTTGATTGGATAAAATGACATGAATGCAAAGGTGTAGAGGTGTTCCTAATAAAGTGGCTGGTGAGTGTGCATGTGTGTATATATGGCATATATATGAATGTATGCGTATAAATGAATCTAAATAAACGTGCCACATGTAACAATGTAGATATACCTGTTACTATCTGTATAAGGTCTTACCCGTGTGAATAAAGGTGTGTTTCTTCATGTCTGATTTCTGGTGGAATCTCTTGCCACAGTACTGGCAGGGGTACGGCCTTGTGTTTGAGTGGATCAGCAGGTGTGTGGAGAGAGTGGAGGAGCGTTTGAACAGCTTCCCACACACTTTACATTCGAACTTTCGCTCCTGAAACATTCACACACTGTTAGATGTACAGTTGTGTTCATCAGTAGTAATCTTTCATTAAATTATATGATCATGCACATCAATATAATGCTGTTCACTAGAATGGATATGCTAAATAATGTTCAAGATGATTAAGAAAATCCATAACGCCTAATTATGCTGTGTTCTGGTCATGTTATTTAATTTCACACAAACCCCTTGACTGAAATTGAGCATCTGAGGTCCTCATATTGTGATTATTGGTGGTTCTAATAACACGATGTTTTAAACTATGGGTTCACAAAGTTTCACTTCTCAAAGGACCACGTTAACTGACAGATTACATTACGTAGGTCCAGGTGACATTTTTTATAGGCTGACTTGATTTTGAGTCAGACCTCAGGGTTTTTTTTTTTTGTTTGTTTTACTTCAATTTACCTAATGCTCACATCCTATGTTCCTATGGAACTAATGTGTCGGCTACAAGCAGCTGATTTCGCCATGGTATGTCATTTGTATTTCTCGGTGTGATTTTGTGCAATTTCTGTTTTGACAACGAGACTGATGAAATGACTTCTCAGAATGCAAAATGACAAAGGTTTCAGCAATCTATACTGACCTTCGTTCTGTGCGGTGTCACCGGTTCACTGCTGTTAATGCAGACTATGGGCGGCTTGTGACCTTCATGACATTTGTAATGATGGGCCTCCAAGTCAGAAAAGGAAAAGACATTCTGCAAGAGAGAGAGAGAAAAATGGGAAAGATGGATACTGTAGAGCAAGTAGAGGACAAAATCAATGTATTAATATAGATTAACACAGGGGAAAATATGTGTCTTCTAGTTACATTTTGTAAAATAGTCCGTCCATTTCTTTTATTTTGTTAAACTGCTGTGGAAATGGGTCCAGGCTCATTTACCTTGCCACATAACCGGCAGTGTGTCATAGAGGAGCTGATGGCTGAATAATCTGTGTCTTTACTGCTGGACTTTAACACACTTCCCAGGTCCTGTTTGTCCTCTGTGGTGCTGGATGGAATGTGATGCCAGGGAATCAGTGAAGGGAATTCACAATCACTAAAACCTGTGGAGGAAAGAGATAAGTAATGTAAATTGTGAAACCTTATGCAAAGTCAATGCATGTGTCATAATCCAAACTGTTAATGTCTGAAGTGAAAATAATGATAAGCACTGGGTTCAGCTTGTCTCATTAACCTGTATTATTAGTCATACTGGCATTTTCAGAAGAATTTTAAGAAGAACAATGTATTTTATGCATTTCTGTAGTCTTAGTAAAGTCATATGTAGTGTGAAGGTCATCAGGATTAGAAATCAGTATATAATACCATGCATTCAGCAGTGGGGATTTATTACACTTGATCAGAAAAGCTCATATTAACCATTAATGAATGCAACTGAAATCAAGTTAGGTCTCAACAACAGTGTCCACTCTTTGCTTACCTGTTGTCCAGTCCCGGTGTGTCTTCGTCTGCTGTATAGATGAAGCCTCAACATTTGGCTCTGGCTCTTCTCGGGTTCCCGCGCCTATGCAGCCTCGTACACCCAGACACGGCATACAGTCTGTAGGAAGGGAAGATCGAGAGCCTCCCCTCCTACGCTTTTTCACCAGGAAAGAACGAGGCATGATGTCCAGAATGCAGGAGAGATGCTGGCCAGGAAAGGGGTAGATGTAGACTAATGAGATTGATGGAAAAAAAAGAATACAGTCGATACTGATTGGTTGGAAGGTGTTGATTACTTTTCTATAGCAGCAGCTCTGACAATCGTTCCAGCTGCAAGGCAAATCAGGTTTATATTAATGCACTCATTCTAATATGTTATCGTCTCTATATTCATTCACATAAACTTGTATGGCAGATGCTCCACATCAGCTGATTTAAAAATGTGTATAATCGTTGAAATGGTAAAGTTTATTTACCAGTTTTAGAAGGAGACTCCAGTATCATTGCTTTTTTTTTTATCAGTTAGAGGTGATTAAGTTAGTTAAGTTTCAAGGTGATTAAGTTAGAAGCTGTAACTTAACTGTACGTTGGGAAAGACTTCACAACTTCACAAGAGGTTTTGACAAGTTGTAATTTTTTCTTATTAACTTCAAGAGAAGCTGCTATAATGTAAGCAATAAGAGGAACTAAGATGTCTTTCGGATGTTCCACAACATTAAAAATAACTGTACACACATGAAAAGTATGACAGCGTACCACAAAAGAGACAGAAAATATTTTTTTTACCACTAGGTGGGAGTATTGAAATCGCTTTAAGGGTTGTCCAAATCATCAGCTCCTGCAGCTGTGCCTCTACTGTATCATATTGCATATTCTTCAGCTGTTGTAAATGCTGCATGCATACAATATCTCCACTACAAAATTATTTGTCTTTTTGCATTATATTAAGTGAAATGAATTATTTAAAAAAAAATCCTTGACTTGCGTGTTTGCACTTATTCTGTGCTAACCTCCCCCTAATAGCGTTTTAGCTCGAAGGTATTCTTAGTCCCTGACCTGTTGAACTAGCATGAGGATGAGTTTTTAATAAAGACTACAAAGCACTTCTGTATGTCGTTCCAGATAAGAGTGTCTGCTAAATAGTGTAAATGTAAATATGTTGTGTTAATTCTCAGTCAGCACATTTATCCAGCGCTAACTCACTAAATAAAGCTGTATTAATAGTTAGGAGGACAGATAACCATGGAATTCAACAAGGTCTCACATTTGGAAATTTCCCAAATCAGATCGCATGAAATGTCACATACATCTAGGTTAAGCATGGCGTCAGTACTTGTAGCTTTTCTTACAACTGCGATTGTATGAAATCGATGAAGCCCCAGCACATCACCTTTGCTGGTTTAAATTCGTACATGTTTCTCATGAGATCAGGTTTACTGAATTCCAGCATGCTGTACTGGGTCTGCACTGAAATTTTTATCTCTCTGATTAAATAAAAATCAAAGAAGAATGACAAATACATGCAGAATAACAATTCCAATAAATCAGATGTCTTATAAAAAAAATTAACATTTGATTAATCTTATCTAGTTTCCTGGACAAGTTCAGGACCTTTGAAACAAGTGTTTAGTATTTAACGTTGAGGAAATGAACTGAAACTGAAAATCTCAGTGTTAATAGAGAGAATGTACTTTTACGATTTAAAAAAAAAAGTAGTTTGGTAGTTAAATGTTTAGCTGTAATTATTTTCCCCATTAAGCAGCATATTGGAATAGTGTAGCACTGAGAATGGACATTACTGGTGAATAAAAAGTATTCTGCATTTAAGCTCTGTTCTTGCAGGAATGGGACAAATAACTACTACAATACAGCAAATGACTATGCGGGGCCCACGTCCGATTTTTATCTGGCTGAGCAAATAAAATATATGTGATAGTCTAGTTCTGCTCGTCTTTAGTACTCACAACATTGTCATTTTCTTTTAAGAAAGCCAAAAGATGTCCTAAACTTTTTTTTCTCTTTATTTTTGCAGAGTAATATGTAATACTAAAGTTTAAAAGTGATCAGTATTAACACTCACTGATAACATACAAAAGCTCATCTACTTCACATACTCCTTATAACCACTAGCAAAAATCAGATCAGATCTGGTTAAAAGGACAGCGTCCACTGTGTGTTTACCTGCTGTCTGTGTGCTAAAAGAGTCTCAGCTTGTCTTCGTCTGCTGTGTCTCCGGCGGATGTCAGGGTGCCTGTGTCTGTCTCTCTGTCTGTTATACCTAGACACACTGCACAGCCTGTGGGAAATGAGAAAAAGCATGCAATAGACATGCAGTAGTTTTATGAGAAACAGTAATGAGCATGTGAAACACCTGATCAAATGTGAAGTTAAGATCTTTAAATAAAAAAAGAAAAAGAAAAAAGGGGGAAATGCAAAAATCACATGAACCCCAGGCAGATGATTTGGTGGGTAGTGGTTTGTAAATAGTAACTGCAAATATGAATCCTTTTACTGAAATTAATTTGTTTATCGCTTATACAAAGTGTACTTGTAAAATACTTGTAAAGTGGTAAAAGTTGTAAAGAATTTAATTTAAAAAAAAATAAATACAAGTAAAACCAATGTTGCATTCAAATGCATTCAAAATGTATAACTTCTAAGTACGGGTTTGAAATCTTACAATTAGTTTTTAGAATAAACTAATTCATAAAAGACATTTATAAATAATAAATGTTACAAATTAGAGTAAGAATACATTTCAATATAGTTGAAGAGTTTGCAAAGTTTTTTTTTGCAAAGTTTTTTTTTTTTTTTTTTTTTTTGTGGTTTTATTTGCAGGTGCAAGCCACCTGCAGAAATCCAGCGTATGCACATAAATGTTTGTTTGTGCTTACAAGCTAAAACATACTGCTATGACGTCTAAGCCGTTTTCCGCAGCTGTAATTAATTTTATTTAGTGCATACTAAAATATTATATTAAACATTAGCTTACATTTACTTATACTGAGGAGTTACTGCTGGAGTTAGTTCAAACGTACCTGTTGAATCTGACTGTAAACTCGGCGGTGAATCCAGTGAGTTTGTATTAATAATAATTATGATGTTGAAGTTGTGAGTCCTCGCTGCGCCTCACCGACAATAAATCAGAGCGCTGGCGCTCGTGCATAAAACTGAAACTTGGCTAGGAAACGCTCGCGCTGAACGCTGAGCAGCCACAGACACGTCACTTCCGCTGACCTGCCGTTAGCTGTCAGAAATGAGCGCGAGGGTCTGGGAAGCCATTAGCTAGGCCTAAATGTAGCACAGCGAGAGAGAAAAAAAATCAGCTGTCTTGATAAATACTCCTTGTTTAAAACCTACAACAATTATAAAATACATTTTCAGATAATATCCAACTTCAAGACTTTTGACTTTACTTATACAAGTACAGTGTTGGTTTTTGTTTTCTTGTTTTTGTTAGTCAAGATAGCAGTTCTCAGTATTTTTGCAGCCAGTAACTTTTCTGAAGGTAAAGAAGCACCAAAAAAAAAAAAAAAAAAAAAAAGTATATTACCAGTTTTATAAATATAAAAGCTAAATAATAACTTTCTAGATTGTAGAACCTTTAAGAGAATGTTCTCAAGACTCCCAGAGGTCTGTCATTTCTTTCTTTCTTTTTTTTTTAATTTATTTTTTAAAATAATTACAGTGTAGGAAATCACAGCAGATTATCAGTTACTGTACTTCAATATCATATAATTATTAGCTTGCTTAACTGGCCCCTTGAACTGAATATGTTTAATTCAACCCTCAATAAGCCAAAACCAAGTTGGCCTATAAAAAATGTCAGTGTAGATCTAATGTGTCCATTCAGTGGAAATATCAGAAAAGGGTGAGGTGTTGGAGTCTATGAAATATATTTTACAGTTAAAGAGGTCCCATGTTGTGCAGGTATGATAAACTCCTTAAAAACAGCAAATGAAGAAACAAAACACATGCTATGAGGCTTGGAGTAGAAGGTAATACACAAAGCCCTAATAAGAACAAAAACCTCACGTTTACTCAGGGGTGCAACGTGTTTGTTTTAGGCCACAGACTGTTCTACGTGTGCTTAGTCATGGTTTGGCACACAGCTGCTCTGCACACTCTCAACTACACAACACAACAGTACACTAGGTTTTGGTCATGCTAATTTGGGTGTTTGGCATACAGTAAGAAACAGACTCCGGTTTATACAGTATGTTTAGTCTCTAAATGCCCATGTGTTCTGAAGAGGTTTTATTAATTGGATTTTTGTTTTTAAATGATAAGCTCATGCATTAAAGTCAAAGTCTCACCCTCTGCCTCGCTTTGGGATCACCACAGGCCACAATAAAGAAACAGATCAATCCTCCAGTCGTCTCCACAGAGACAGAAAAGTTCACTGTGTAAGTCAGTAGAAATCTTTAGTGGTACTTTACATGAGACATTTCATCTCACCTGTTTTATGTTTGGGGTGAAAATGCTGTGAATTTAGAAGTTGTGAGTCATGAAGTAAGACACACAACCATCAGGGGATTAACTGCTTTCCTTTGGTTAGTAAGGGGTGTCAAGCGATGTTGAAGGCAGTCCATGAGTCTGAGAGAATGGATGGAAAAAGGGAAAGAAAAACAGAAAGAGAAAGGGAGATAATATGGTGAGACGCCAGCGAAGGTGATGAGCTGCGAAAACCGGCTGCAAAGGTGTGAAACCAATGTGAGCAGTTGCAATGATTTTAGACTTGCCTTAATGGGGGTCATCTCTATATAATCTGGAAACCTATATTATAGGTTTAATTTAGATGAAACCTAAAAAAAAGGCTACCATTTTAGTTGTTTCCCAAATTTACACATTTTAGGCAACTAACTATTAGGTTTCACAGAAGCTAGGTCAGCTCAGGTTGAAAAAACACTGGTTTTGGATTTCAGCCTAGATTGAATATTGTCTTCCTCACACTTTTAATGTTGGTACCCAGAAAAAGGGTGCCATAGGATTTTAAATTAAATAAGAAAACACATAATCCAGCATGTGATCTTTGAGAATAGTGTAAATGTTTATTCTTTTTTCAGGATGTCATCCATCAAGTACAGAACACATCATCAGAGTCATCATTAAATACTATTTTTATTATTATATTTTCAATTAATGTAATTTATGTTATATTTGACGAGACATCTGTAGAACTTCAAGAGCGAATGGGCCAGATTTGGAGGGCATAAAAGAGACCCAAACTGTTTTTTTAATACTACTGAAGTCAGAAAGCAGGGCATTAAGGTGACTAGCAAGGGAAGGAACTCACATTGGTCGTTACAAGCCACTCTGACAGCTTCCACACTTTGTCACATGACTCCATACTAATGTTTCAAATGTAAAAAGACTGAGGAGGACACAAAGGGCAGGTAGGGAAAACAATGGGTGAGAAACAATGGGTAGTTTTCGTGTGTCCTTACATTGAGGAAAGGAACAAAACATACTTGGAAACAACGGGAATTACCAAAGAAGACTATTGATTCAGAATAAGACTCAATAGATTCTACGTTCTTGCCATTTCACTTCATCCTTAACAGCAACAGTTAGCAGTCTTTGGTGGCACCCACGTTGCAAGCGTCTTAGAAATAGTTGAAAAGGTTTGTCCATGGTAAATGTGTAGTAAATATGCAATAAGTCTCTTCTGATGGAATGAGTTTTATGGCACCAAAAAGGGGTCTCAAAACCCCACGAAAGTTCAACCATGATTCACTGAATCCATGATTGTAATAAATTAAAGGCAATGAACCAAACATAAATATATGTAAACAACAGTGGAGAGATTCTTCCAGTATCACAGTGATGGTAGGTGAAACAATTAAAGTTGAATATTTTGAGTAACACACACTTTTGAGCACCATGAAATAGTGTAAGACTGACACTGTAAATGATATACAAGTACAAGGTCATTTGATGTTCGCTCTTATTCAGGTTTGGGCTATAAACCAGCAGCTTTTTTGGCCATGAAAATGATCCAATATATAGTCTTCCAATTTGAATATTTATGTGTAATGACAAGTTTTATCCACCCTAACAATGAGCTTACTTAGACTCAACAAACAGATATTTGTAAAGGTCCCTAAACAAACACAGACACACACACACACACCGATTGGTCAACATTCTCTGGAAGGCAAACTTCAACCACAAAACAGTTACACATGATGTAAGAAGACCAAGATATGAGCCCAACTTCCTGTGAAAATTTCAAAAAATGCTACATTAAGTCCCTTACACCAACACAGTGGGAGTTTATATTGATATGTAACCTCAGTCCCAGTCCTACCAGCTTGACTCAAAAGATCGGTTGGTGTTTAGTAATACTGGGAATACTTATTTTTTAAATCTGCTTTACCCCTTGCTTTCATAGTTTTCCTCCTGTTGTACAAAATACAGGAACATCAGTCTGTCCAAAATCCATATGCTCATGGTTCATGGTGTATAGACTGTATTACTGTTGAACTTCTTCTCTCAATATGCAGATTATTGTTCCATTGTGGATATGAACGTATAAAACAGTTGTTAAAGGATAAAATGATTCAAATATCCAATCCGAATGACGGTAGCTGCTTGTCAAACAGCACATCTGTGTAAAAACCCTGTACCCTCATCAGAACAGAAGTCAAACATCTACCGCTCACAAATAGACATGCTGCTCTTTGACAACAGGCTTAATAGTTCATTTGCTTTATATAGTATACATTAAATACATCTCTCACATCACTCTCTGTAATGTACCATACATATATATATGTAAAAAAAAAAAAAAAAAAATGGAGCTTTGTTTACAGATTCAGAGAAAACGTTTGACCTTTTTAGGCATCTGTCCTTAATTATACACCCTATACATCCACAGCAGGTAAAAGATGAGCATGATATGCATTGAGTACATTTAAAAATATATTTGAAAAACTGAATATGGCAGGGTTGAAATCAGGTGAAATCACAGACAAGTGTACTATCAAGAGAAATTCCCACAGAATCTGCATGAGTACTGACGAGAAAAATGAAGAAGAGAACGCCACAAGTGTCGCGACATGATGAGGAACATGGTCACTGTGGCCTGATTTCACACAACCAAGGTAAAAAGAGAAATGTACATAACACAACTAACAAGATACGTTTACTAATTATTCATTTCATGGCATTCATGATTTTTTTTTTTTTTTTTTTTTTTTTAAATTTGGTCAAAGAACCCAAAGTGGTATTTACACATTATGTTCACTGGTAGAGGTTTGACAAAATTCAAATAAATATATAAAAGTATAACTGGTGCCAAAACCAAAATCAAATGCTGACCAGTTTATTTAGTACACTAAAGTTTACACTAAAGGAGGGAGCATGACTTGACTTTGCCATGGAAAATTTTATATTATATATAAAACATTAAATTCAAGTAACCCTCAAGTATTCACATAGTGTGCATTAACACACTGATACTACAAGGGATTAGGACTGTTAGAAAATGTGCATATATGAAAACATAAGGAACATCTTTTTAAAAAAAAAAAAAAAAAAAAAAAAAAGTCATACTAGCAGCACGTGTTAAATTTTCTCATTTCATGGAGACCTTAAATGCCATTATGTTGCAGCTTTTACAATTTGGCACAGAGGAGAAAATAAAAGTTTCAAGGAGTATTTATATTTATGTTGGTCTGAATATATGTGTAAAATAATTTTAAAAAAATCTAACTAAATAAAAAAAAACATAAATAACATGTAAAAATTTGGCAAGTTTGAGATATTGTTTTTGTAGCTTTGTGTTCTTTTTCAACAACGAAATGAACATTTACCGTCCAAAAATTCCTTTTTTTTTTTTTTTTTTTTGCACTGAGACACATACAAACACAGATTAGCTACAGTAGGTAACTGTTAGTATTTTTCAGCTACGTGTCTATTAACATCTATTAACATACTAACATACAACAAACGTGTATGTCAAGCTTCTGTCCATATTTTCCCTTCCTTCTAATAAAGTGATTGGAGCGTGTTTCAAGATATGTCAAAAGTGCACTCCTGTGAAGAGAGAGAACCGCTTTACAGACAAGAGTGTGTGCAATGTATATAATGTCCTGACGTTTTTTTTTTTTAACTTCATGGTGCTCCCACTATTTCTCTGCCAGGGGCTTGTACTGTGGATTCACCATTCGGCCTCTCTGCTGCACTCTCACCTCGGGCATATCTAGTGATTCATAATTGTCCATCTCCCAGAAAACTGATGCTACAGATTCAATGTGGTGGTGCAGTTAAAATCTTCACTCTTGTGGGTAGTTGAGTCGATTCAGTAAAAAGAATGACCAAGAATGACCAACAGTAAGGGCCCCATTTTTGTAACGTAGTGGTTACCCATAAGCCAGGTTTTTTTCTGTTTTACCTGGTTATTTTTCATAAACTCAAATGAACTTATGCAGTGGTATTTTCAAACATACTTTGAAAAATAACATGTCGCACCATTATCATCTCTCTTTGCCACAAATGTCAAGACAGTACTTTATTGATTTGACAAAAAAGTAAAAACCCACTTTTGGCAGTGGATGTTTACTGTAAATGCCACCCACATCAATATAAAGTATCATCTCCTAGCTATGAAATAAATATATACTACATGGAATCGTTTTGTCTGAACAAGTCTCAGCTGTGGCTTTGAAATGTGAATCAGCGAGCTGAAGCATCATTTGCACAACACAATTATAGAAGAGTAGAATCAATGAAATGTCTAACAGCTCAACAAGACTGATGATACTTAATGAGATTATGAAAACACCACTGCACACACTTGCTTCTTAAAGAAAATTCACCCAACCTCCCTTCTTCTTAACAATGAATTCATTCAAACCCACACCCTTTCACAATCATGGCACTCTTACTGCCTGAGTTACTGTGAGAAAAGTAGGATGTGTTACTTTTTTTATGCATTAGTCATGAAAAAAGGGCCCTAGAAGTGTGTTTGTGTGCATGTGAGTGTGTGCGTCTAAAGCTGATGCTGATGGGTGTTAGTAGATGTTTCAGAACCAGTTCAGCACAAGTTTAACTTTTACAGAGGGAAAGGAGGAGAGATGGTAGAATGGAGACACAGGAAGGGAAAGAAGGATGACCTCTGTGTCAGTCCGTTCTGTTTATACATGCAGTCTTCCTCCTGAACCCTGCCGAGAGTTATGCCTTTCAGCTCTGTCCTCATGGGAGTGTGTCAGCGTGTGTGCATGTGTGTGTACTCATTCTCTCGTCCATGGGCGTGCACCGAGTTTCTCCTCCCCATGCCTCTGAACACTTCTGCCCTTTCTGCTCCACACCCCCTCCCCGCCCCCACCTCAGTTCTCTGGGGCCTCGGTGTACACCATGTCTGGATAAAGCTGCTGCTGGGTGGGCGCGGTGTCCTGACATGGGAGGGTAGAGTGGGTTTCGTTCCTTTCGTCTCCATCACTCTCAGTGCTGCCTTCACTGTCCAGATGAGTCGAGGTGTGGTGCGGATACAGTGCTGTGCCAGGAAGCGGGCTCTGCAGCAGATCATCGTCTGAGCTCAGGTAGTCTCCTTCTGCAGAAACTGGGCTTGCCAGACACAGGTCCTGATAGGCTCCACCCCCGGAGTTCTGAAATTTGGAGGGCTGACCACGTAGCTGCCTTATCTAAAATGAAAACTTTGTGTTATAAAGGGAAAATCTTTCCTAAAACAACACAAGGACTATCTGTAAAACACATGGGTGTAGTTAACGGGGGAGTGGCAATAACAGCCTATGTTGTTTAAACAAATCGTGATGTAATCATAAACATTACAATAAATCGTATCATACGATACGTTATGATAAATCATATCAAACAAATTATGTTTTCTGTAGGTTTCTGAACTATTACTCATTAAGCAAATTATAGATGAATTCCAACTAGTGTAGCATACATAGATATTGACATTACTCATTTTTTAAACATCCACCCCACGGAATAAAAGACACCTACTTCTAAATTAGATAAGACTTTAGTTATTTCATTTTATCTTCAGTAACAAGCAATATGGATTCATCTCTCTCTCTCTCTCTCTCTTTCTCTCTCTCTCTCTCTCTCTCTGTGGGTGCATGAGTGTACTCTACCTTGTGTTTTTTATGAGCAGAATATACTCGAGAGCAAGTTCAATGTTTTGATAAACACATATAATAAATATGTGGTTATTACAAACACATTTTAATTTCGTTAATACAATGTAGGCCAGCTGTGTAGCAGTGTGGTTGCTGCTATCAGATTAAATTAGGTTAAGCTAACCTAGATAAATTGTGTATGTCTCTCTGCTCCCATGTGTTATCTAAAGAGGTACTATAGATACTTTGTCAAGATAGGCTGCTGTATGGTCTTATAGCAGATTCGGCACTTCATATTGTCCTCTGTTACTACGATGCCTCACCACTGGACACTAAATTGATAACACTACAAAGTTCTATTTTGTCTTTTTACCCTGACCCCCTCAGGCTCAAATGGCCAACTCCACCCATGGAAATTTCTTGGAAAATGCTTCTGCTTGGAACCTTTGGTGTTAAGGGTTCTATATCAAACACTTATATATTTACATTCTTCAAAATTTCTTCAAGCGTTCTTCGGATAATTAAGGGCTCCTAAAGAGGCTTGTAGGTTCTATATAGAACATTCTATAATATAGGGATTGTAGAGTTAACTTTTTCTATTATTATTATTAGTAGTAGTAGTAGTAGTAGTAGTAGTATAAATAACAACAACAACAATAATAATAATACATGTGGACATACATAGGCCAAGATAAACAAGTAACAAGTACATTATTAATCTGGGTTTAAAAGCACATATGTTGTTTGCGTAACATTATTCCAGAACTTAGGGGTGATGTAAGAGTAATTATTATTATTACTATTATTATTATTATTACTATTATTATTATTAGAATGGCTGAATGGCTTTGGAACAGATTTGATGGAACAGAAAGTTCATTCAAGCATTTTTTTACATTTCCTTTTCTGCAGCTGTGATGTTCTGTAACCTCTTGTGTTCAGTACTGGTTTGCACTGGTTCGATACGCATGGTGGAATAATGTACATCATAAATGAGGAATTTAGGCTGCTTTGCTGTTTATCGTGAGGTAAGAGGAAAAACACCCACAAACCTCTAAATACACATGTATACACTGGTTAAGATGAAATGGGTTGGTTTGCTTCTGGGTAAATAAAGAGGCACTGATGGGATCGAGGCTGTGGTCCAGATGTTATCTTATTAATTAATGTATAATTAAAACTTTCCTAAGCAGCATTATATATTTTTATGTACATAACAACTGGTTTAAAAGCAGTGGATTTACATGATCAAATCTATACATTACTAAATTCAGTATAAGATCTTTTTTTTTGTAATGTTTAGAATACACATATCTCTGCATGTGGCATGCTAAGTGTGTGTGTGTGTGTGTGTGTGTGTGTGTGTGTGTGTGTGAGAGAGTGAGTATGTGTATGTATTCTGTGTGTGAAAAGCGTAGTCAGAGGTTTTCCTTGCGTGACTGGAGTGGACCACAATTTTATGTCTCATTTCTTTTCTCTTACTTTGACTCATTGAACTTTGCATGAGAGAATGATACAGGTAGGGAGCCAAAAAAAATAAAAAATCTCAGATATGACGTCATGGAATTCCCAAGTACTACTCAGGCAATCTGCGAGTGGAGGCGGAGCAGTGGTAAACCAATGAAAAAACTCCGTGTGATTACAATCGGCGAAGACTCCGCCCCTCACTTCCGCACAGAGCTTTCAGTGAAAACCACAAAGCAAAAGTCAGTGCACTACCCGCACGAAAGAGGCCACCGAGATTTACCTGCATAGAAGAGCTACAAAATGAAAATCAACCAGGAACAAAACACACATCTTTTTCTAAAATGAATCAGTCTCAATAAGCAATAATTATAATTATTATTATAGTTAATAAACTATAACAAACATACAAGCTTTTAGCTTGTGAACAGCAATAGAAATTACTATGACCTCTCAAATTAAATTTCAACGTACACATATATGAACTTCATGAATATATTAAAAATCTAGTTATTCAGCTGTAGTCCTCTGTTATTGGGTATAAACTTTGACCTAACTATTACATCTGATTTCTGATCTGATTTCTCCTACTTATTATGATAACGTCCATAATTTTTAAAAACCTCTATACATATTCATTTGATTCTAAAATGCTTACAGTTGTTACGATGTGTCTTTCTCGGCAGCTAAATTTCACCCACTTTTCTCATGCTTAGTTTTGTATGTAAACACCGGCCTTGGGGCTCAAATAACATGAGTGAAAGAAAGACAGAGAGTGGTGAGTGGTAAAACCAACAAAAAGGAAGATGACGAGTACTAAGAGTGAGAGCAGTGCAGAGAAGGAGTGACAGAGAGAGAAAGAAAATGGAGAATGTCAACATACTCTCACACCCTCAGTCACGAAAGGCTCGTCTCTGGATGAGCAAGCGCTGCACATATAAAGACAATTTTGTGTGTGGGGGTAAAACAGCTCATCAGCGTCACATACACACACATCAAAGCTCCCCCTGCGTGCCTCTGTGTGTATATGGCTCATTAGGTAAATGGGAGGAATAGGGTTGTGTGGTCAGTACAGTGGCTTTTGATGCTATTTTGCTACTCTATTTCTCAGATGTGGAGTTACCGGATTGATAGGTGATTGGTTTATTTTACCCTTCTCTCCACACCTCAGAATAACCAGCAAGCTAAAGCCTAGAGATGACTAACATTGTAACTGGCAACAAACTAAGTTTAATAACACATAATTTGCATATGCTGTACAAATTTTAGATAGGAAAAAACAGGCATGCATAAGCGGTGCTACATGTTAACTACATTTCCGTGAAAAAAGGTTTTGCTGCTTCCTTGTTTCCATACTTGTCAAGATTTTTGCTTCAGAGCTTTAGGCAAAATGTAATATTAGAAGGAGAACAAAATAAACAAATGAGAAAATAAATGGCCTTGATATATAGCTTTCTTAACAGACTAGTTCCTTTAGTTTGTCTACCCTATGTCTCACATATTGCAAGTTTTTGCAAGAATCAAACATGATATGAGTTCGTTTTTGATTTAACATGGCTGTCTAAAATCAATTAACTGAAACTTTCAGTTAAATTTAGGTAGCTTGTTGATGAAGTAACTAAGGGGACAATTACTTTTTCACAGAAGTAACCTTGGTGTTAGATAGCTTTTTTTTTTTCCATAAACAGATTAAATTTAGAAGATGTGTGTTAGGTGTTTATTGTGGTTCTGTTTTTTTTTTTTTTTTCTCTAATCATTGTATAATTGTATAATATGCAGTAATAGAGGAAATCAGGAAGGGGGCAAATAGTTTTTAACAGCATGTTTAACGCATAGCTGGTCTGTAAATTCTATAACTTGTCTAATTTTTCTTCTTAATTTTACAGCTTGTTCTATAAAGCTATATAGCTTGTTCTATAGAGCTATTTTAGATATATTAGTTATTTTAGTTATATGTAGCTATACACTATTTTGAAAATTCAGTCGATACAGTAGGCTTATTCCAAAATCTTTACCAAAAAGTCTATTAGCTTTAATATGTACATCTAAAATCATGCACTGTGATGTATGCAAATCAAGAAGGGAGCAAAAACTTTTTCAAGGAACTGTAGGTGCTAACTCATAATGCTTATGCATGCCTGTTTTTTCCATACAGAATATGTAAATACAGCGTGTATATACGTGTGTGTGTGTGTGTGTGTGTGTGTGTGCATGTGTGTGTGTGTGTGTGTGTGTGTGTGTGTGTCAGCCTCACCTCATTCTTGAGCTCAGCAATCTGTTCCCTCAATTGATCAATATACTGTCTGGAGTCAGAATGATTCAGCTGACCCTGTATCAGCCCTTCCTCTTTCTGCAAAACAACATACATGGAGACACACACACATATGCACACACACACAAATGCATTTAGAGATATAGCAGACATACAGTATAACATGTAGCAGTGTATAAGTGAATGTACACACACACACACACACACACACACACACACATATATATATATCCGTGCACATACTTGCAATTCTAGCTCAGCTATTTTCTGCCGGAGTTCAGCCATGGCGGCCATACTGTCTGCCTCCCTCAGACGCACGGCCATCACCTCCTCTTTACTCTGAAACAGAGAGCAAGACACACAGAAGAAGAGGGAAAGAAACAGAGGTTTGAGAAAGAGAGGTCATACAGCAGGCATTTATTCATTTCATGAGTACTTTTTTGGTTTTAATTCACACACACAAACACACACACTGACCTTTTCTAATACTTAGTATTTGCTCACTGAGCCGACTACACTGCACGCTGTACTTCAGTATGAATATTCACAACAGTTTACTATGATTTCATTATCACACACTATGGTTTGATTATGGTACCTTATAGTGACTTAAGTACCATAACTGATGCTTAGTATATGTTAAGCTATAATACTAACATGGATTTATTATGCTGTGAACTACATTTACATATATAACATATTATGTATATTTATTACATATTTAACATATTATTACATATTATGTTCAGACAGTTTCACTATGACGACTTATGGCAGATATGCATAAATTCAGTTATAAGAATAATAAGAACAATAATATTAGCTTATTATTCAGTTATTCATCATAGAGCATATTACTGAATAATTATTATGAATTATCCAGTAACTACAGCGAAATTAACAGGACAAATATGTAGTTCTGAAAGTTTAACCCTGATACTACTTTAGTTACTTTACTATGGTATTTTATACCCCACAATCATATGTGATACAGCTGTGCTTCTGTTGTGGTGGTTGTGTTGGGGGTGTGCTGTTACAGAAAAACAATCAGTGTGTGGCGTTGTATGATGCAGGTCGGTGTAAAGTGGAGATACTGTTCCCACCCAAACTTTACTTTCCTACAACAGCAAATGTTTTATTGCTATTATGCCACAGCAATTTGCCAACGATTACCAATTTATTAAAGGATGGTACGTCATACTTTTAAACATTTTTAGTTACATTTAATGCAGTGAAAAGTCCATGAGACAATTAAGTTCCTCTTAAGTTCCACTTATAGAATATCAACAGTTGTTCTCTTTTTTGTTTTCTGTTTCTGAGAAACTGCATAGTGCAAAGTCCTCTGAGAACAAGCTCATTAATATAAAACTTGGATCTGATTTACTGCTGTCAGAGCTGCTGTTACAGAAAATTAATAAACACCTTCTGACCAATTGGATTTGAGAATTCAACAGCAATACGGTAATTTTTTTAATGATGCAGCCACAGTTTTACAGTCAGCTCCAGAAGTATTAGCACCCTCAGTCATCATGAATACTATGCAATATTTACTCTGATGCTTATGTTAGCTGTCCATGGCATTCCCACAGGTGTAAAGATAGTAGAAAGATATGGCTTGATATTGGGTCGACATTTAGTATGGAAGAAATTTAGTTTCTGACTAATCTATCTTAACCACTCAATACTGAAGCCTTATTATTATATTCACATGTTCATAACATTATTATGTGACATTACTTTGTGCCAGAAATAAAAAACACAAAAATTCATTGGGAAATAATTTTTTTTTTTTTTTAAACTGACTTGGTGTGGCATATGCAACTTTAAAATGTAATATAGTAAAATCAGTAGTCCTAATCCACCGTACCGTTCAGATTCACATTCATACAATAAATAACATTCACACATATTTTACATTCAGGTGTGTTTACTAGAGGGATCACAACCACATAGTGACCAAAAAAGTAGTAAAGCTATGACAGATACACCGTACCCATGGTTTAAATTTAAAAGATATGGTTAATTTTCATGCTTTATTTATAAGCAGGTGTGTGTGTTGTAGAGTGCTGTAGAATGCTATCAAATTAATTCATTAAAATCAAATTAAGCTAATGCTGAAAAAAGGGGAAAAGACCAATAATGATACAATGATCATGAAATAAAATTAATACATCAACGAGCACAGCATGAAAGAGAGAGCAAAAACAAGGACACACAAGGTGTGTGAATGTGTAAGTGCAAGATAAATAAGCATACAGTACCTTGCAGTCTGACTCGGCCTGTTTCCTCTTCATTTCGCTGAGCTGACTCTGCAGAGTCTTGTTGTGTGATAAAGCATTCTGCAGTCTCTCCTGCAGGCCGGCACTCTCCTGCTCATGACGGGTCATAGCCTTGCTGTAGATCTGATTCTACACCAGCGATAACACACATCATACATTCACAGACACGAGTGTGCTATAGATGGCATAATTAGTTACGTATCATATGAATAAGATACCCTGAAGTTCCATATCTTAATACCATATAATTCACTTGAGCCACATTATTGTACCATCACTTTTTTTTTTTTTTAAAAAAAAAGGAAACCCCCAAATTCATGTTGATGTAGCATCAATTTTCAAACTATATCAAGTACAAATCCTTGAGAGTAAAATATTATGAACAAAAAGCCTTTGTTAATATTATTACAACATTATTGAGTATATTCACAAACATGAACTAACAGTCTATATTTATTAATTATAAGCATTACTATTATAAATAATAGAATTTGCATTCACATAGTGATGTACACTGGTAGTGTAGGTTTGGGGCTTTCTAAGCTATTCCAAGTTTTTTCTAAGTTTTCCAAGTTATTGTTATTTGAGAATACTGGAGTTTAAATAATGAGCTTAAATAATAAATATGAGCACAAAGTGCATAATTGCAGTTTTAATTTAAGGGTATTTTCATCCAAATGGGGTGAACGGTGTACGGTTTACAACACGTTTTATATACGGTACCCCCCTTTTAAGGGACCAAAAGTAATTGGGCAATTGGCTGCTCAGCTGTTCAAAGGCCAGATGTGCATTATTTCCTTATTATTTCACGTACAAGTAAGCAGATATGTACAACTCAACTATTAAATTCTTACATTAAATTCCTAAAAAGAAAGAAGTCACTGGTGAGCTCAGGAACACCAAAAGACCCAGAAGATCATGGAAAACAACTTTGGTAGATGACAGAAGAATTCTTCCCCTGGTAAAGAAAAACCCCTTTACTACAGTTGGCCAGATCAAGAACACCATTCAGGAGGTAGGCAAATCTGTGTCAAAGGCAACAATCAAGAGAAGTCTTCACCAGCGTAAATACAGAGGGTTTACCACAAGATGTAAGCAATTGGTAAGCCTCAAAAACAGGAAGACCAGAATAGAGTTTGCCAAAATGCATCTAAAAAAGCCTGTACAGTTCTGGAACAACATCCTGTGGACAGATGAGACAAAGATCAACTTGTGCCAGAATGATGGGAAGAGAAGAATATGGAGAAGGGAAGGAACTGATCATGATCTGAAGCATTCCACCTCATCTTATGGCACAGGCATGTATGGCTGCCAAAGGAACCGATTCCCTTGTATTTATTCATGATGTAACTGCTGACAAAAGCAGAATAATACATTTTGAAGTGTATAGGCCTATATTATCAGCTCAGATTCAGCGAAATACCTCAAAACTCATTTGACGGTGCTTCACAGTGCAGAAGGACAATGACCTGAGGCATACTTTGAAAGCAACCCAAGACTTTAGGCAAAGACGTGGAATGTTGTGCAATGGCCAAGTCACTCACCTGACCTGAATCCAACTGAGGATGCATTTCACATTCTGACAGCAAAACTGAAGTCAAAACTGACATCAAAACTGAAAACTCCCCAGAACTAGCAGGAAATGAAGACAGCTGCAGTAAAGGCCCAGCAGAGCATCACCAGGGAAGAAACCCAGTGTCTGCTGATGTCTATGGGTTTCAGACCTCAGGCAGTCATTGACTGCAAAGGATTTGTAGCCAAGTATTAAAAATGACAATTTAATTTATGATTATATTAGTATGTCTGATTACTTTTGGTCCCTTAAAAAAAGGTGTGCGTGTGTGAATCCTACACCATTCACCTGATTTGGAGGTGAATAGCCCCAGATTAAAGCTGTATTTAAAGTATACCGTGGTAGACAGCTAAAATAACAGTGTCCAAATATTTATGGATCTGACTATAGGTGCGCTACAATCTGTGCCAAAGAGCTGATGAACTGTTGAATAACCAAGACCATTTGGTTATTCTGGTTTTGATTTAGGTGTAGGCATAACATTAATTAGCTGCATTAATAATTATGTCAGTAGAAGGTCCTCACAAGGATACTATGAGGACTCTGTGTGTGTGTGTGTGTGTGTGTGTGTGTGTGTGTGTCTAACCTGGCTCTCCAGCTGCAGGTTTTTAAGTTTGACCTCTTTAATCTCGGCCTGCGTGTGAGCCTCTCTCAGTCTCATGCTCATCAGTTTGTCCTGCATTTCATTCAGGGCATTTTTCTTAGGAGACTCTTTCCAGTGGCCACCACGTGATGTGTAGTGCTGAGAAACACAGAGAGAGGAAGTCATTTTAAGCAGTAAACAAACAGTTTAGCACATGTGGATTGCATGGGACTTGATTCCACTGAATTGTACATAATTATGCAGAACTGCATGCCCTGCTGGTTTAGTTAATGTTTTTTTCTAAAGAAGCATATGTGCGGTATGTGTATAGCGATTATGTTAAGCCACCTAGCTTTGTGGTATAATCTTGAAATCATTTATCTAATAAATGCGTAATTTCTCGTTTGGCTGACTGCTTTGTCTTTAGGATTTGTAGCACCCTTGAGTATTTGCGATGAAGTTTCAATTTAGATTTGGTCCACTTTCATGTTGCACTGAAATCTAGACAATCAACTAATTTCCTCATACGTTTCCTGTGTTAAGTCAAATAGGGTGTCTACTTTTTTCCATAAGAGGTCATTTCAAAATAATAGCTAAGAGACAGATTTATTTCAGCTTTTATTTACTATAGCAGATTTTCAGTGGTTCAAAGGTTTATATACATTTTGTTAGTATATGGTGGGATTGCCTTTTAATTGCTTTAACTTGAATCAGGTTAAAGGTTTTTGCCCATTCCTCCAGACAGAACAGGTGTAATTCAGTCAGGTTTGTGCAACTCTTTGCTCAGACACGCTTTTTCAGTTCAGTCCACAAATTTTCTACTAGATTCAAATCAGGGATTTGTGATGGTCACTCCAGTACTTTCACTTTGTTGAGGTATGCTTAGGATCATCGTCCTGCTGGAAGACCCAGTTGTGACCAAGTTTTAACATTCTGGTTTATGTCTTGAGGTGTTACTTCCGTACTTGTAGATAATCCTATTTCTTCATGATGCCATTTATTTTCTGAAGTGCACCAGTCCCTTTTCCATGAAAACACCCCCACAAAATGATGCTGCCACCCCCATGCTTCACAGTTGGGATGTTTTGGGGTTTTTTTTGGATAAAACGCCTCACTCTTTTTTCTGCATACAAAGCGCTGACCAATATGGTCAACCAGTTAAATTTTGTTTTTATTCTACCAAAGAACACCTCCAAAAAGCTGGGCATCACCTGCAAACTTAGTCTGACTTTTTTATGCTGGTTTTGGACTAGGGGCTTCTTCCTTGCACAACAGCTTCACATCACATCAATTACTGAAATTTTCCAGACTGTTTAATGAGACAGTCAACTTGGTGTATGCAAACCTTTGACTCACTGGAACTCTGATATAGTGTATTAAAGCTGAAATAAATTTGTTTCTAATCAAAACTAATTTAAAATGACCTCTGATGTAGATGCCCTAAGTGACTTGCCAAAAGAAATATATGGTAACATGAAATATGTGTTGAGATGTGTTGAGATTGAATTTCTTTAGCCTAGGTGTATGTAAACCTTTGGCAATGTGACCTCAGGCTTAACAGCCAGATCAGAACTTTTGTGTCAATCCAACTGAATGTTCATTACAATTTTGACAGTCCAACCAGTCTATGCTCTGGTCTCAGAGCCACATTTTACTTAATGTTGGCCCTTCATTATTTTCAGTAAAATTGTGTCCCTCTTTTATTCACAGCCTCACAAGGATTTCTCTATTTTGTTTTTTATTTACCACTTTATTCACAATATGATTTATACTGAACATCTTTTCAAGACAATACTGTTTGTCTTTACTTCTCTACACCTGTGTAATGTAATGATTTATAAATCACACTATCCGGTGTCATCCAGAAGATGATGGGTTCCCATCATCTTGTTCCTCTCAAGGTTGCTTCCTGGTGTCATCTCAGGGAGTTTATCCTTGCCACTGTCTCCTCTGGATTTCTCATTATAGATCTAAATCTACATCTGGATTTCTCTCTGTTTAAAGTGCGCTGCAGAAATGTTCATTAGTAATCACTTGCTATCTAATTACAGTTTTTTCCTAATGCCAGGATGGTCTTTATGTGAAGCTTGTGTATAACCAATACAGCATGTTCCACTCTAATAGTTCCTAGTCTGTAATGAAGTACCTACTCTGGAGCAGGAGCTAAAAATCTTAATAAAACTACAGCCCAAGAATTCCACCCTTGGAAACATGGCCCTAAATGTCCTGAATGTGATGGACCTTCATAGCCCCTTCAAAGCCATGCTACCTGCCAGCGCTGGTTGAGTTCAGTGACCACATCCTGCATCTCTCTGAAGGAGCGCAGCGTCTCCAGCTCTCTCAGCTTGACCTGTTTCAGTTCCTCTTGGAGCTGTGCTACGTTCGTCTCATCAGGCAGGGAGCTGCTCCTCTACACGCACACACACGCACACACAAACATGTCAGTACACACAAAACAAACAGACATTTGGTGTGATAGAGTATGACACGCATACACACGTACTGACCTTCTCAAGGTCCAGCACTTTGTCCTGCATCTCCTTCAGTGCACTTAGGAGCTCTGCTTCCTGAAGGCGAGACTGCTCGAGCTGAGCCTGCAGCCCGTTCACAAACTGCTCTGTATACTAGAGAGAAGAAGGAGACACACACACTGATATGCTAATTCTAGAGTCCAGCTAATAGGTAATCTTTAATTACAGTGATACAGATCCACATGTAAACAATGGCACATTAATCCTGTCTGTATTATTCTCCTATTCCCAACAAACAAAACAGGAATACTAACATGAAACAAATGCAAAAGGAGATAAAAGCAAAATTTAAGATGTGGTATATTTATCTAGAAGGTTTGTCTCTTTAAAAAGAGAAAGCTGTGGGATCTAATTTTGCTTGACAGTTGAAGACTGAAGAAAGGATGTGGCATGTTATGCATTCGGAGATGATTTTCTGCCCACCATGGTTATTACAGAGTGGTTATTTGAGCTACTGTAGCCTTCCTGTCAGCTTGAACCAGTCTGGCTCTTCTTTTCTGACCTCTCTCATCGACAAGGCGTTTCTGCAAACAGAAATGCTGCTCATTGAATGATTTTTTTTTTTTTTTGGTTGTTTTTCACACCATTCTTTGTAAAAATTAAAGACTGTTGTGTGTGAAAGTCCCAGTTGATCAGCAGTTTCTGAAATACCCAAACCAGCCTGTCTGGCACCAACAAGCATGCCACTGAAATCACATTGTTTCCTCATTCTGATATTTGATGAGAACATTAACCGAAGCTCTTGACCTGTATCTGCATGATTTTATGCATTGTGCAGTGCCACATGATAGGAATGGATGATTGGATAACTGCATCAACGTGCAGGTGTTGCTAAGCAATATAGTTTAAAATTGTTTTTTGTATATTATGCTGCTTCAACATTGTCTCTATATTCACACTGATTTAAAAAGTATTGGCACCCTCTTCCCTTGTTTGGGCTGCTCACTGCCAACACTGCAGACAACCTCACAGTGTCTCATGCTCAATAAACTCTTTGAGGTTTATCTTTAAATATGCTATAGACCTGTTTTTTTTTTTTTTTTTAATTTTGGTCAGGCAAGCAAATCTATTTGCAAATTTCGATTAGGTGGTTAATGAGTACTCAATTATTTGTCTATTTGTTCACAATACTAGTAATTATTTCTTTAATCTCTCTCGCTCACAGTTAAACATAAAGCTTTGTTTGCAGGAAGTCTAATCGCAAGAAGCCGCAGCCATAATTGCCCGAGCCTGATTTCCGAAAAACTAAGTCATGTGAAGATCGACACTGTTTGTAAGAGTGTTCAAAGTGATACTTGCTCAACTGCCTCACCATGATATTTGTTTTATAACACATTTTGGAAACCAGACCCCTGGTTACATAGACACATTTGTCTCACTTAGCACTAGTATGATCAGCAGTGTTTGTTACAGTGTGTGTGTGTGTGTGTGTGTGTGTGTGTGTGAGAGAGAGTGAGTGTGTGAGTGAGTGTGCAGGTCACACCGTGCTTGCTGTAAGGCTGTGGCCTAGCGGGAAAGCTGTGGCCTAGCGCATACAACGCGTTCTCACGGAGTTTGACTTCTCATTCTTAGCATCCCTCCATCTTTTCCACTCAGTTCACCATACTACTTTCAGTCATCTCTCTCTTTCTCACACACATGCTCTGTCTCTCTGTCTGTGTAGGCCTGCCTTTCAGTACGGTGTCAAAAGTTTAGCAGTTCCACAGTGTCACTGGAATAAACACTTTACTTGAAAGAAGAGATGTGGTAAGAGACAAACCCCCGCCTCCGAACATGAGACATCAATGAAAGTCCATATTCAATGTTTAATAGATGGGATTTGTCAGAAAAGATTGAGTCAGTGTGTGACAGGTCTGACAGACCAGCACTACACACATGCCACTATACAGACGCCATTTCATCCTAACCACCGCAACCCCCTTTTGCTCAGAGTGAAAACCCACGACGAACCGATTTAGATCAAATATACACTCAACCTATGCACTCAGAAACATTGGCCTTTAGCAGAGACGAACATGAAGCTTTATGAAAAAAAGACTTTCACACCTAAAAATATTATTCATTTTATTATAAATTTTATAAACAGGCCAACACTCACTGCCAGTCAAAAGTTTTTGAACACAGATTTTTTTATACCCATTATTTATATTTAAATAATAATTTAAAAACGAGTTACATCAGAAACCTACATTTTTGTATTCAGGGACTTATTTATCATTCACTCCGTGATTGTGACGAGACTATAAATGAGCGCTCTGTTAAAGGCACTTGTTTGGTGAAGCTCTCAGAGTAAGACTGTAAGGTACTTTATGTCTAGATAGTATCTTAGTAGGTTAGTATCAACCGTAAGACAAATATATGTCTAAGTAGGGTGATCCAGATCAGCCTTTTCCAGTAAGAACTAGATTTTATTTTTCTAAATAAAAAAAAATAAAAAAAAATCACAAACATTTCTCAGTTATTAATATTAATTTTAGGGTGTCCCTATATCCTATAGTAAATATATCATCATAAATCCTGTCCACGTCAGCATTAACTGCATTAATGTGCAGGTGGACAGGGGTCGCTAAGCAGTATAGTTTTTACATTTTTTGTATTTCACACCACTTCAATATTCTCTCGATTTTCAAAAAAGTATTGGCACCCCCGGTCTTTGTTTGGACAAAGACATAAATCCTGTCCACGTCAGCATTGGTGATGGACAGGGATCAATATTTAAGTGTGTAACATAGCACGTCACACCCGTGTGCTGAGAATGTAATGTTAGACATCTCACTCACACCATTTCTCTAATGTGCACACACTTCTCTTACACTTGTACTTAAGAAGTGTCAAAATATGGCCAAACTGACAAACAAGATAACAAGCACATTCTTGCATTTTTCTATAACACGTCTACTCAACACTCTCTGTCGCAAGTCTGAGCTTCAAATTGAACCACTCTTTGTTGAAATGCTGTTAAGTGTGCAGTCTGTATAACCGGATCTCTGATCAGTTCAGATTTGAACATGTACATTAACATAACTCTCCACTGGACTATTATGTTTAGGAAATAAAAAAAAAAAAGGGGGGGGGGGTGGACTAGGTTCACCAAAAAAAAAAAGAAGAGACAGCACTCTAAAATAAAGCTATGTAACTGTAAAACAAGTAAATAACAAGTAAAACAAGGGTAAATTCTTACTGACTAGCGCCCCCTTGCACATGACAATCTCCATTTTTTGTAACATGATAACAGGAACTAATAACATCACTTCATATCAGGCCTCATCACATCACCCCATCTTGGATTATTTCCTACAACCCCAAGTGTTTTATTCCAAACGTAATTACTATGAATATCAATAATGCCTGTGAAACTAATAACAGTAGAATTCATCACTCAACCAATTCAGAGCTACTACCAGCCCGAGCTTTCTAGACATTTTTCTGTAGAACGTCACTCGATATCATCGAGTTGTTACTGTGTTGAATCTGATAACATGTCCTCATATGTGACTGTATAAACAGCTATTAAAAGGTCACGATGTGCTGAAATAGACACGGCTTGCTGACCACGCAAAATCTATCGCACGCCTTCATTCTAAAATAAAGGAACAAAAATGTGACTCACAACAAAGTGATTTATGAGTCACATTTATCTGAGTTATATTAATCTGAGTTATATACCAACTGAGGAAAGCAGTACTATTGGGACACATTCAGAGTTGAGGAAATAAGTTGGCGACTTAAGTCCAAAACATATGTCAATATTTATGCAGGAAAAGTTATGTTTTCAGACTCTGGTTACACAGCTACTTAGGCCCACTTTAAACAAATTCAGAATTTTAAACATGAAAACGTGATTAAGACTCCTCTGATGTCCTCAATATTATTAATTCTTTTTGTCATATTTATGTTTAATATTGGCCTCAAATATTAAATTTTATATATATAT
>CM075028.1:10898139-10943699 GCA_037576675.1 Pangasius sanitwongsei
TATATATATATATATATATATATATATATATTTCATTAATGGTTAATTGTCACAGAAACTCTAAACTGTACATGGTTCATATTGTAAAATGGTGTCCTGCAGCCCAAAACACTGCAAAAACACAAACCTTGGATAAATCTTACCGTGTGTTGCTGCAGTTCCCGTATGGTGTCCTGTGCTCTCTCCAGGCTCTCGCTGGCTGTCGTGCACTGTTGCCGCACCACCGCTAATTCGCGTTTGATCACGTAATTCTCCTCCGCTTCCTGTGCTCTCGTTACCTGACCCTGAAACAGCAGGAAGAAGGAATTCTTTAGGATGTTGCCTCTGATATTCCTAGCACTGGAGAGGGGAGAAAGATGGGGATTGGGGATTAAATGATAATAACTTTAGGGACATATTCAAGACTAAACGTCAAATGTAACATCTAGTTCATTTCATAATGTATAGCACACTTATTTAAAAAAAAAAAAAAAAAAAAAAAGTCAGTGGACCCAAGATTAAACCATGATGTATCTCTGCGCTTCCACATTCAACATGCAAGCCTGCGGAAAATGTGTGCTTAAAATGTTAATGTAACCCTCATGAGAGATATTTTTGTCATCATTCCAGCCATGTACAATGCATGCGCCAAATGAGTGTAAGAAACACAACATATCAGTCAACAAAAAAGACATTCTCTCATGCATAAGGCCTTTTCTGAGGAGTGTTGGTGTACAAGGGGGAAGGGTGTAAGAGGGAGACAGGAAACAGATTGAGAGCTAGATGTACATCAGGAGGCGCGGCGCAAAAAAGCACAACTTGATGTGGCAGGGCATCGGAAATTACCGTTCGATTTACTATGTCTGTAGCTCATCACGCAAACTGTCCCTGGGAATGTCTACTAAATGCACTCTGCATGAAGAGCAAATTGCTGTTTAAAAACTGAGTAATAAATCGGAATTGCTTGCGCAGTAATAATGATAATTTGCTAATAAAGTTCTTAAGTAAATAAAGACTCATTTCAGAACAATTAAATGGTGTGAGGGCATTAATAAGACATGCCATTTGATGACTAATTGGTTTTAATGAAAAAAAAAAACAGCAGTGTACAGAATAAGATAAGAATTAAATTAACAATATCCCAAAAGTCCTGTTTAATATGTTGAATTTCTTTTTCTTTCTTTCTTTCTTCCTTCCTTCCTTCCTTCAAGGGTGCTAGATCTGTGTCATAAAAGCAACCCAATTGACAAACAGTATTTTTGTCAATTGGTCAATTTATATCAAGGTCTTAAAATTGCCTCGTATTATTAAACAATTTATCTTAAATTAAAAATATATATGAGCCTAACAAAATTGAGCTGGCAGTTCAAATGTCGCCCAATTCTGAAGGAAAATGCATGTTCCTGGTAACACTGCTTATACAGCTCTGAGCTACACGCATGTAAATCAGTTTCCACCTGATTCGGAGAGATTTTTTTTTTTTTTTTTTAAGCATTTAGGCTTGTACGCTAGTTTCCTAAATAACATGCCATTTTTTATAACATAATTATAACTAAGCAGGCGCAAGCAGTCCCTGAAAGAAAATGAAGGGAGAGAAAATAAATTGTGAAAGAATAGAATGGAGGTGTTAGTTAGTTGCTAATTTAACATTGACAGTACTTTACCTGGATCAACCTGTCTGCCAGTGCGGCACTCTCCTACAACACCACAAGAGCGGAGAAAAGAGTGGAAGAGATAAAAAAGGTGAGGAAGACAGACAGAAAGGAACACAGTTGATCAGAGATAGACAGGAAGAAAAGGCAAGTAGGTATTGAGGGTGAGTAGAAATCAGTGACATGGACAGATAGACACCAAGATGCCGATAAGAGGATAAAAAAAAAAAAAAAAAAAATATATATATATATATATAAAAAAGCTCAGAAAAAAGGGATAGAAATTACAAGAGACAGAAGATAGAAATTAATCAGATTTTACAAAGCAAAACCCTTGCTTATCTCTGTTCTCATTGAAAAAATTCTTTTTTTTTGTCCAAATAATACAAATTTACACCACACCCTCACACATCTCACACACACAAGCTATTCCAGTCTACACACTAACTGGTCATGGCTCACGGAGGATAAAATAAAAGCTCTCACCTTCTCCAGTGTCTCAATCCTCTGCTTTAACAGTCTGTTCTCTGTGCGTAGTCGCTGTTTGAATAACAGAAATGAAGAATGTTTTCAGCAATTTAGTTTCACATTTTCTAGTGTCTTACCATTCCTCACACTTACACACACCTTAATTTCAATCTGTTCCTCCATCTCTTTGTTTTTGATGGTGGTATACTCCTTTTCCAATCTGTAAATCAACAAATAGTCCATTATTCAACAAAACAGGACTGAAGGCAAAATGCAATACACACCATTTTTCTGCTTACTGCCATGTCATCTTCTCTAATAGTTAAAAAAGAATTATCCTATAACTCATAAACCATGCTCTTAAATTATCATGAGTAAGGAATAATTATTTGTGTCCTTGGCATCAAGTAAACTTTGAGGTCACTTATAAGGTTATATTTATGCAATGACTATCTTATCGAAAGATTTTTTTTGCTTGTTCAATTGTCTTCTCCTCTTTTTTCTCAGACTCACTTTTTCATCTTCTTGGGGTTGTATTTAATTTGATAGGCTCGGAGGATGAGTTTATCAGGGCAGCTGTCAAACTGGTGAGGGATCACCTTCTGAAAGTGCTGTTTGACAACAAAAACACAAAATATAGCAGTGATACATCATACGTCAATAACCAAAAACTTCAATAATGCCTCATAAAGCTCCAGTTCTGTAATTAATTCACGGACGGATTATAAACATGGTACATGACATACTGTGCTTATAAACTGAGATGTACGTAAATATAATTATAATTAAAAAGCACCATTTGTATGTAAGGAATTTCGCTTATTAATAAATGTTATAACTGAGTGAGTTTTGGACATTAAAAATAAAAACAAAATCTTTAATTGAACTGAATAAAAAAAACTAGGGAGTAAACACTTGAGGGCATGTTGTCATAGGAAAATAATCAACATTTTTTTTTTTAAATCTGTAAGAATGACATACATTCTTTTATCTGTTTATAGTTTCATATTTAATGTTGGGGAACGTTCATAAAACAAGCTAGTTCCTGTTTTCACTTATGTTATAGCATCTAAATGGAACAGCTGTTACAAAGTGGAGACTCCATCCAAAAGTGCTAAATAAACGCAACAGTAGGTACATTTACTAACTTTTAATAGTGTTACTAAAAAATGGGTACTAAAAAGGGTATATTATAGCCTCGATATACCAGGCCGTGTGGATTGATTCGATCAGCTACAGGGTGTATGCGGGTATCGTCAAGTATACTGCAGCAATGCCAAATTTGCAATATTTTAAGTTGATATACTAAATATAAAAACACACCCCAAAATAATGCATACACAACCCAAACTTGAAAATATACAGATCTCCAACATGCGCTTTTTAAAAAGTTACAGTGAGTGTGGCTTCTTCAGGATCTATTCCCTATAGCGGAGCAAAAATAAAGAAAACGTTTGGCCATACTGTGTCCAAAATGTCAGTTACTCGATACTAATTTCTTGTTTGTAGAACTGTTGTATAAAAGCAATATCGCACTCACAATCATGATCTTATCCAAAAATCACAGCAGTATATTCAGTATAACCACACTCTTGCTTAGTTAGCAGTAAGCTTTGGTTGCCAAGTAACGGGAAAAGACTGATATTTTATGGACAGAATGAAGGGCTAAAGTTTAATGGTTTTATTGGTTTAAAACCTGGAATAATTTAATATAGAATACAATTATAGTGATGTCTTTATAGGTGGGTCTTTATCAAGGATTTTAAAACGGCTTTGAAAGTGGATTTTAGAACCAACACTATCTGTTTTATAATACAAGTCCTTAAGATATCATGCAGCTTTAACAGTACACAGTATAGTATATCACTATGTGATGCTGCCTTATACATTGTAATGTGTTTTTAAATGTGCAAATTCTTGCAGCACCGTAGGTGATAACAGTTTGTGTGAGCCAGAGACATGGAGCTATGTTGTTCTCTAACCTGTGACATGCCCTCCATGTCCAGCTGGATGAGGTCGGTCTGGTTGTACTGTAAAATGGCCATTCCTACTCGGAATATAATCTCCAGACCCTGAGAACACAACGTGCGCTTTTGATATGTAGATTCACATAAAAATTCACTCGTACTTACTCACATTTATCTGCACTCACACTCTCACCCACAAGCAAAAGCAAACCCACACACACCTTTACATTTTAAATGTGTGCAACAGGTTACAGTTCTCACACACACACACACACACACTTTTACCACACATACACAGACTTAACCCTTGACACACATTCTTTTACAACATTTACACACAGACTTTACCCTTCACACACACTCTTTTACCACAGATACACAGACTTAACCCCGTACCTCATACATGAAGATATCGAAAATACGTGTGGCTATGGGCAGAGGCAGGAAGGTCAGGAAGAGTGTGAGGAACCACGATGAAGCGTACATGGAGGTGTGGAAACTCTGCGAGCGAAAATGCACATTCAACTCCGGCAGCTGCTCCTGTGTTAAAATAAACAGTGTGTTTAAAAACTGAAAAGAGACAAAGATGAGAAGACAAGAGGACAAAAAGATTGTCAAGAGGAAAAATTGTATGAGGCACCCAGTGTTCAGTTGAACTGAATGTCTGCTGCCACCTGGTGGCTGACCAACATTTTCTTTTTCATCCCACTATCATTCTAACACTCGGGTTTCATTCGTCTTAACTCAGGGGTGTCTAATCTTATCCGGAAAGGGCCGGTGTGGGTGCAGGTTTTCATTCCAACTAAGCAGAAACCACACCTGAGTCTATTGAAAGCCAAGATCAACTGATTAAACAGGTGGAATCAGGTGTGGCTCCTGCCTGAGTGGAATGAAAACCTGCACCCACACCGGGAGATAAGATTGGACGCCCCTGTCAGAACTTTAACGGTTTTAGCAAATGCTTTTACACAGAAGTGGTTTGTTGTCTTCTTGGCAAATGGGAGGCTTTCTCATTTATCAATACATTTACTCAATCTAAATCAGAGTAAAATTGATTCTGATCCATTTGCTATTTTTTTTTTTAAAAATGGCGTTCTATAAACAAAGTACAGAAATCAACTAAGTACATAAAATGAATGGAAAAAATACATAATTAAATAATAATATACATAAAGCAGAAGCTGATCATAATCGGATTGTATACTATATTTAACACAGGTTTAGCTAATAAGATATTTAGACTAAACTTAGCCCATGGTTAGCTAGCTTCCAAAGTATAACACTTAGCACAAAGCCTGCTAGCTTGTTAGTGCTTGGTTTTAATTGTGTATAGTAGTTGGCCTAACATTCACTAGGCTGTTAGTAAACTTTGCTAGCTACTTGACACTGAAGAAGTATCCTTAGATAAAATAACTACTTTGAGAGCTAACATTGATACAGTACTGTGTTTAGGTAGCTAGCTGGCATAGCTAATATGTAATCATTCAATATGTCCATCAAACTGCACTAGGGTTTTCACAAGCAGTGGACTGGGTTCTTGGTGTGATTGGTGTGTCTTCTCAAAAAACCCAGACTGAGATGGTAAAAAGCAGCATGGTTTAAGTCAAACTTACTAAACGCTGCGGATGTGAGACCTAAAAATACACAATTCAGGGCATTAACAGTTTAACATTACCTTTCCCAACAGTTTGAAGTGTACTCTCATTCATTTTTTATTATTCATAAGTCAGAGGCTCTGTGCACAATTCTTTCTTTTTCCCTATTTTTTCTTTTTCTTTCTTTACACTTTCAAACTTCCCTTTTGTCTTTTTAAAATTTTTCTCCCTCTTCCTTCTTGTATTTTTTTTTGTATATTTCCCATTCTCCCTCACTCTCTCTTTTCTCTGTTCTGCTTTACTCATTTCTTCTTCTCTGTGTCATTCTCCTAATGACCTGTTTCTCTCTCAGTCTTCCTTCTTTTCCTTCCTTGCATCCTTCCTTCCTCACTCACTCACTAAGAACCATGCCATGTTTATATGTAATAATCTTATTGTAGGTAATAATCTCTTACCTGCAGCAGGTATTCAAACTGGTATATGCAGAGGCCCAGCTCTGCCATGCTCGGTTTAAAGAGCTCTCTGAGTCTGTACTCCTGCATCAGCCGCACAAACACGCAGAATGCCTCCTCCTCTGGCATCTACACACACACACACACACACACACACACACATATGGATTGTGATGTTCACTGTAGTGTAGTGTGATTTTATCAGGCATTATCCACTGGTTAAACAAGAAAGTGTGTATAAAAAGTTGAGATTATATTTGGATTTACCTGCATGAGAAGCAGCCCAACGATGAAGGCACTGCCCTGACAGTATCCTACCTCACGATCCACTAGGGAGTATGCCTGTGACACACACACACACACACACACACATTATATATCACACATTTTCCAAGAGTAATTTGAGTATTGATCAGTTTTCTTTTAAGAGCAAAATTAATACAATGAATATCATTCTCCTTCTCATCATCCTCTCTCTCCTTCACCTTCATGACATTGAAGAGAACCTCCTGGCCCAGACTGTCCTGCCCCTTGAAGAACTCGTGCTCAGGGTAGGTACGGGCGATGTCCCTGCGGATGAGCTTCTCACAGGGTGACGACATCTTCAGCAGCTCCGAGTACTGGTTCTTCACCGGCATGTCCGTGGCGTTGCCCAGCAGCTGCCACACGATCGCCCGGAAGTGATGCGGGATCCCCTTCCTTATCAGTTCCTGGAAGATAAAAAAGGAAGGGAAGAGAGGCATTAGGTTTTATTAACTTCAAGCGTCATCTTACTATTCTGAATATATTAAAGCCTATTATTCAGTAATAATTTATTTAATGTAAATTATTCAGTAACCACAGTGAAATTAACAGGAGAAGCAATATAGTTCGCAAGAATGGCAGTGTGAATCCTGCCAGTGGGTCCTGGGAATTTAAAAAGTTAATGTTCTGCTGTATTTACCCCCACATTTAGGCTTCTTAGGACTTCTTTGAATAGATTTAGCAGAAACATTTTGGATTCACTATTCATTATCATCTTGACACACTAACTATCATCTTACTTTTGCTCAAAATTGCATATCAAATGCAATGAAAATGTCACAGGATACAATTTTCTAAAATTATATATAAGTGTATATTCAGCCTAGGAAAGGAAAATATTGCTATTCTGTACAAATCATTCACTTCTAGGTCAACTGCACGCTAAATCCATGCACATTTACACAAGTCACGCACCTCCTCCCTGTCTCCTCACCTTGAGCAATTTATCTTTCTTGCGTCTCCACTCGTCCCACTCGTTAACGATGCGTCCCCACAGGATCCAGGTGTCCTCCTCCAGGTGCGAGAGGTTGGACGAGGCCGAGGAGCTGGACACCAGTGAGGAGCCGCTGTTCCTGCGAGAGCCGCTCATAGAGCGCATGGACTTGGAATCAGCCTCCAGGAGCCTAGTAGTAGGTGAAGAAAGACATAAGTTCAGCCTTGGCAGAGAACGTTCATCTTTAAACACTATCTGATTTCACTGAACCTGCCGTGTGAAAACAGGTGCATGAGTTTGTGTGGTTAGAATAAGGGGTTAACTGATATAAGTATTTGTCCTGAGAATATTAGGGAACGTTTGTTTAATTACCGCAATTTATTAAGACAGGTTCTGCACTTATCTGACCAAATCAGGTTTTGACCAAAATTGGGTTTTCCTTCCTATGATATACATTTACACCTCAACCATAACGATACTATCTAAAGATTTCTATCTTGCATAGACTTTCTGTAAAAAACACATTTGGTAAGAATCCAGCTGTACAAACACAGCTGCAAAAGCCGCTGTAGTTTACGAATAGGTGGGAATAAGGATAAACATAGTTTTCAGGGCTCCTGAGTGACGCAAAAGGGAGCCAAGAGAACAAAATTGGCCATGCTGTCTGGATGGGAGGGATAGCATACTCTCTCACTCCTGCAAAACTAGCCAATCATAGACATCTGTGAGCTTATGTATGTGGAAGAGGGTGAATAGCGCTTTCCTCTGAGTGTGTTACGCCGCCCTGTGATGCAACATGAGCAGCAGTTTGAAAGGTTGCAGTTGGCTGGCTTCACGTGTCTTGGTGGAAACATGTTAGCCTTCACCTTCGCCATTTGGTAAATGTCGTATGATGGGGAGAGCTGGCTAGCGGGTGGGAATAGGAAGGTGACCAAATTGGGGAGAAAAATTTTGGGGGGGGTCATAGTTTTTCATAGCCCTTTTTGTTTTGTTTTTTTTTGTTTAAATTTTATATCATAATTATTATTTTATTTATTATATGTTAAATTAAATGCAAAATTACATTATTAATAATAGTTGCCTTTTTCACTTTTGAGGGTGAAGACTTTAAAATGGTACATTTTTACTTACAACTGAGATATGTGCAAATAAGAGATCGATTTCAGTTGTCTTCAGAATTACTTATATATTACAAAATGTCACAGTTGCACCATGTGAATTGTTTTCACAGGCTGCCACACATACGTATGTGTTGCTTTCAGAATGCTAGACTGGAATTTTTTAGAAAGCATCCTGGTCCATTTTCATACATTGGGAATGATAAATGTTTCTGTCTCTGTAGTTTTGTATGAAGACTCTATATCTGTCTTCTGCCAACTATTTTGTGTTAATGCACGTTCGTATAACATCTGCATACAGAATTGTGTAAGCATGCGGAAGAATGAAATGGAAGTCATAATATACCTTACGTACTTTAGAATGGAATGAACCTAATGTGCATGTATGTGTGTGTTTGGCCCACATACCTATTCTGTTCCTCCAATTTAGCCAGCAGCTCCAGTTCATCTGGACTGAGATTCTCCGAGTCAGCAGGCGAGACTGCTGGTGCAGAGAGAGCGGCATCATGGGAACTGGAGTCTGGGCTCAGCACAGGGCTGCCAACGGAGAGCGGGTCAGTCTCTTGACCTGCTGGAGAGCCAAGGTTCTCCAGTTGAACTGACCCTGTGACCCCTCCCTCTCTCTCTGGACTACTGCTGGGGCTAGACATGACCACAAAGCCCAGGTGCTGGGTCCAGGTCAAAGGTCAGTCACTGTCAGTGGATGACGGGGTGACACAACTGGGATTATACACGGCTGATCCGGAGACAGAAACAGACAACTTTGTATGGAAAGATGGGGTTCAAGGATGGGTTGGGCCTGTAAAGGAAGAGAAGAGTCAATGACTTTTATATTGGATTTCAGCAAAAGGTAGCCCAAATATAAATTTCAGGCGTCAATAAACTTTTTTTTTTCCCAGTACCACTCTCATTCAGAAATGCTCATATCAGCAACCTCAGCAAATTTCATGAAAAATGTAACAAAAACAATATCTCTTATTTAATGTTCCATCATTAGCGTACTTTACAGAAAAACTGGAGATTGGTCTTAGACGTGAGTCAAGAACCGTGATGTCAGCTCTGCCAGAGATTGGGGTTTACATATGCAGCAGTAAACACAGTATACTCATTCATGGTTCTGATATAAGATGAAGAAGAATTGTTGGTCAAAGCCACTGGTCTATGAACTACATATGTTTTGTTGTGTAACACAGCCATATATACTGGAGCTGTAACTTACCCATTCTCATTAGAACTCATTGTAGATGACAAAATATTTACGTGTATTACAGGAACAGAGAATCATACATTCTTTATTTTCAGAGTTTTTGCAGGTTATTATTCCTCTCGTCTTCCCTTTGGGATTGTTTTCCATTTTAAAGGCATTAAAGGTTCATTTTAAACAGCAGCACTGACAATACTGCCAGCTGTAATTCACATAATAAGTTTATATTAATGTCCTAGTTCTAATTAGTTATCGTTTCTATAGTAACAGCTCATTCACAGGGACTTGCATGGCAGATGATCTACATAATCTAGGTCTAATAATGAACGGATTAACAAACATGATATTATTTAACAAAGAAAGAGGTATAATCAATGATGCGGTAAAACATGTTTCTGTAAGGATATGTTTATTTAACATTTATGGAAGGAGTCTCCAGTGTTAGCGCTTTGTAATTATTAATAAGTTTTCCGCCATGGAAAAGTCTTCAGGATAGAGGACTTTGTGCATTGTAGTTTCTTAGTAACAAAACAAACTGCTTTTTTTGTGTCTTAGAAGACACAAATTTAAAGAGAGAGAGAAAAGTGAAGTTGGTGATACAACAGAAACATCTGTTTATAGCGGACATAAAGCAAGTGATGACAGGAATATTTCATAACAATAAATGAATAAACTATAATTGATTAAATAGTATGACGTGCTGTAAATTAATATATTAATGTAATCGTTGGGAAATTGCGGTGGAATATGAGGTATTAAACATTTGTGGGAACTTGATTCATATATTTCCTATTCTTTAAGTCATGGTTATTTGCAGTCATATGTATGAATATTCAGCAGGAGAAATTTCATAATCATTAAAGGCCCTATACTAAATTACTAAAATAACAAACACAATAACATGTAGGCAACTAACATAATCCAGCTTACAAAATCAATACTCTTGATGAATTCATTCTTGTTGCTAACTCCTTTTGGGCAAAGGTCCATCTATTACAATATTTCATTGACATATTCATATACAAATATAGCCTTAGATTATTATGAGTTTATTTGTACATTGTTGTGATTCAACATGCAAAATTTACTGTGCTGCAGCTGGAAATGATCTTGATTTTTTTTTTCCAGAATAGAAACATAGACACACTCACACACATGCATGCTCACACACACAGGCACACACACAACACACACACACACAGCTGCAGAGTGCTGCATTATGTATGAGGCACTGTATTAGCAAATGTGTCTTGACCAAAGGAAAGTGCAGCTTCAATCATTCAGCCTTACACTTTCCTGTGGAATCTATATTATTATGTGTGAAGCTCAAATTAGACCATTTGCACACACTTCCTGCCTTGTGCAAATGCTAAATTTACAATCTAATCTCAGAACAAAGCATCCATACAGGCACAATACATCTGTGAAATCACCTTCATCCACTGCTCTCTCAATTACCCACATCCACACATCCACACACATCCAGATACTTAACACATGGGAGGTCGCAATAAGCACAAACATAAGTTTTGGTTTAAAAAAAAAAAAAACCTAAGACAAAAAACTGTTTGAACAGAGAAATCACACAGCTAAGACAAGGCCTGCATTCATCAAGACAGCGCATCACAGTTAAGAGAGCCATTAACAAGCACATGAATCTAATCTCCCTGGACTGAAAACACAAACACATACGTATAGCCTTGGCCAAGCAGGGCATTACAACAAGCCAACGCAAAGGCTTCGTGTTGAAATTAGCCATGATGTCTACAAAACAACGTAGGATTACAGAGGGAATGTCACGGTTCACTTACATTATTAACATGAAAGAACATGGCTGTTCTTACAGTAACAATCCCATATTTACACTATGTTTCCTGGACTAAAATATGTGTACATTGTATTTTGAACAATCTGCTACACCGGTACAGAAAGTAGACAGTTAAGGTCAATCCACAATAAAGCTACATGCTTTTGTATGTCATCCAAAGGCACTTATGTCATCCAGTGACTCAGCGCCACATGCTAAATTTTGTGTTTTGTCTCACAAAAGGACGACACAGTACAGCTACAAAATTCAAAAAGTGCAGTCACTGAACCAAGATCAATTTTCTTTTCTTATTACTGTCTGAACATTTCTGCAAGACTAACCATGGTTTTAAAAAAAACTGAAATAAATGAACTTTATTTTTCATCTTGTACTTCTTTAGTTCTGCATTTAAGCTACAACGCTAATGTAGCTAACAGGTAAAGGAAATCTCTCACACAAACACTAAATAGTGTACACACCTAAATCTTTATATACTTGCTACAAATGATGCGGTTAACCCGAATAATCTCTCTTGTTTTAATAAACAATTTAATAGCAGGAAGAGTCCAAATTTACAAGCCTTCTGGTAAAGTTGACCAGATAACATTACAGCATTTAGCTTAGGTTTATAGAAGATAGTAAGCCACACTGCATCTTAAGCAGGCTCACTGATGTGCTTTAACATCACTGAAGAACTGAATGTGGATTGTTTACCACAAGATCTTTCTGGAAAAGATTTTTTTGTGAGATAGACATCCATTACTTACTACATTAGCCTTGTTGGTACAAAACTAAAGAAACAAGCATCAGACACCAAACATGTTTGCTGACAAAATACATCAGGAGCAGATGAAAAATTGAATATAATTATGTTGAAATGTTGATTATGTATATCCAGTTTAGAAAAACTCGGTCTTAACATAATAATTATCCAGTAAGACCTACTTTTCTAGTCAACTATCAATGTACACTAATAAAAACCTCTTAGCACTAAAGCTACCAGGCTAACTGCTACCACTAACTTAGCAGCGAAATCAGTGCTGGCATGAAAAACATAGCTGTGTACAACTCTTGTGGACATCTGTGTATTCGGCTTAAAAATCCTCTCAGCGATCCTGTCAAGTTAGCACATCCTCGCTAACTGGTTAGTGTAAACACTAAAAATTGCTCTGGCACTGCGGACTCAAGCGAAGTACACGAGTAAAGCCTTGAAACTAAATAACCACTGATTTGATGCTTTTAAAGGTAATGAGTGAATAAATGGACGGAGAGAAAGAGAACAACAAACAGAGCTGAGAGAGACACTGAGGCAAGGCTGTCATGTGGGAGAGAGCTTTAGGGGGTCGGGAGATGGTACAGGGTGCGTGTGTGTGTGTTTGTGTGTGTGTATACCTCAGTTTCTATTCACAATAATGGCATTGTGTATGTGTTTTGTAAGCAAAAAACCAGCAAAAACACATCAACAGAAAAACATAACAATTTAGTGCTCCAAATATCTGTATCTGTAACTGTATTTAGATTTAAGTATTATAAGTTAGATATAAGTCCAAATTAGGTGTGGCATAAACCGTGTTTTTTTGTTTGTTTGTTTGTTTGTTTATAATGAACCCTACACCCCGGGAAACGCTGTAAACCCTAAAAAAAACAAACTAAGTCAGAGGTAGAAATGTCAGCCCTGTCAGCATGGTCTGTGAAGGTCTACATCACTCGTTCATAATTGGCCTCAAATACAAACGTGCAAAATATTATTATAAAATATTATATATTTTTATTTATTCATATTTATTCATATTCATTTATTTAATATTATAATATTATTATAAAATATTTCCCCAAAATATTATCAGCCTAATAGTAGCCTAATTTAAACCACTGTGATTTCTAGATTTTTCCAATTTTCTTTAAGAATTAACTAATACATTATCTATTCATTCCAAATAAGGCATTCGTAATCAGTAACATCTGTAATACGTGTGTATGCGCTAAGTCATTAAATTGGTTAAGCATTTCGGAGTCATTCTTTTGAAGAAAGCACAAACTCATGGCGTCCATTCAGACATGTTCAATGACATCATCCAGCTCAGCATGTCTGATCTCATTCTTGAATGATTCACCACCACTGGCTCTGACGGCACGGTCTGATCTTGGCCTGGTGATCATCATATACATTTAAGAAATGCAAGAGTAGTGTTTACATCGCTTTGTGATCCTCTTGTACTGAACAAAAGCTCACTTCCTGTGTATATAACCTTGCTGATAAATCTCTGTTGCTCACAAAACACACACACACACACACACACACACACACAAATTAGAGGTTAATAGCTTGCCTGTCTTGTCTGAATAGCATATGTTCCTCATTGACTACATTATTGCACAATAGCTTCAATAGTCTAAACAAGGGCCAAACAGATCTGAAGGCCTTCATGAGTAAATGGCCTGCATTAAGGACACTATAATGAGCCTACTGAATGACAAAACAGTGTAATGTGTGATGGACTAAGTGTACTTATGAACAGGTAATTGAATAATTGTCCATGCATCAATTCACCTGAAGATAGAAAATATAGTGGACCATCCCATAGCTTTAGCCTATACTACCCAGAAATCTGTTTAATTCAGAACCTTGTGTTTTGTCTGAGACTTAAAACATAGATGCACTGAAATGAAACTTCCTTTCCTGAAACCAAAAATTAAAAACTGAAAACTGAACTGAAGCCAAACCGAAGAAAAAAAATGGCGGATTAAAACAAAAATGAAATTAAATGATTTGTCTCTGATAATGTCTCTGATAATTATTTTCATAGCAGATAGCATGAAATGCTAATCAAGCACTTCAAAAGCACACTTAAATACCAGACACTGCATTAAAATATTTATAACATGTCTTCATTCTTCCTACTTGTAATATCCACCAGAGGAGAAGTTGGAGTTCATTAGTTTAAATGAAAATAATAGGTACCACCAGTGTTCAGCAAAAATAAAGCATTTGTAGGACAATCTTTACTTGGTCGGAGAAATTCTGAGATATATCTTTCGAAAAAGTTATTCAGAAATGCTATAAAAATAAGTAGAAACTGCATGATGCATTAGTCATCGCTAGTGGATTACTGTAAACACGTCAGCCAAGTAGCTTCATGTCATCTTGTGCATCATACCAAACTGCCCTGATGAAAAATGTAATTCTGTCTGTTCATGTCATGGTAGCACTGAACTACATTTCCCATCAGCCCCAGCATGTCACGTGTCCTAAAAACTGTCACCTTGTGTCTCACCCAGATCTAGCACTTCTATGTAAGTCTAGTTTGTAAGCACCTCATTATCAAGATTTTGTTGTTTTTGTGTTTGTGGGTTGCTGTTTGCACCTTCGTCTCGAGCCTATTCTGTATATTTTGCTTTGTATCTCTAGTTCAGGTTTTTGATTCTTGTTTTCAGTGTTTTGTTGTTTGTTTGCACCGTTCACTAATAAATCTGTACTGGCATCCAGCGCTGCCTCTACAAATCCCTGACAGTTCAAGATCGCCTCCTTCAAAACATTACAGTAAATCATACTGTGTCTGAGTCTGAGTGGTGTCACTAAAGAGCTGGAAGATGTCTGAGATAGATATTTTCCAAGAAAAAAAAAATGATATATTCATTCCTTCATTCATCTTCAGTATCTTTATCCTGGTCAGGGTATTGATATCGTCACATCTCCAAAGCTAAAGAAGCAAACATGTTTCAGCTGATAAACTACATTCGGGGTAAGGTAGTAATCTTAGCGTTTCAGTCGTGATTTTTCTGTTGTGGTCGCCATATTTGGGACAGAATTTCTGACTTCTCTGCACAACACAAACGTAACTAGAGCTCAAAGATTTTTCACATTTACTCCCTTTTCTTCAAAAGAGAACATAAGGTCATTGACAAAGTCACTTAGATAGGCTGTGATCCTTATGTACTTACCTCCGAACTGCTCATTCCACTGAACCAAATTTATCAGCCAATCATACAGTAGCAGTGAAATGCACAAAATCATGCAGATGCAGGTCAAGAGCTTCAGTTAATGTTCACATCAAACATCAGAATGGGGGACGACGACAAAATGTGATCTCAGTGACTGTGGCATGGTTGTTGGTGCCAGACTGGCTGGTTTGAGTATTTCAGAAACTGATGATCTTCTCAGCTTTTCACACACACAACAGTCATTAGAGCTTATACTGAATGGTGCAAAAACAAAAACACATCCAGGACTGACAGGAAGGCTATAGTAACTCAAATATCCACTCTTTACAACCATGGTGAGCAGAAAAGCATCTCAGAATGCACAACACTTCACACGTCGAAGCTGATGAGCTACAATAGCAGAAGACCTCATCAGGTTCCACTTCTGTCACCCAGAACAGGAACCTGAGGCTACAGCATGCACAAGCTCACCGATCTTGAAGACTGGAAAAACGTCACCTGGTCAAAAAGCCTAAACATGCTGTACGTGTGTAGGTGTAGACAGAAACTGAACACAATGGACAAAATTTAAAACATAATGGAACCACAACATCAACAATTGAGTAAAGGTCATCTGGACAGTTTTCTTGACACACAGATGAGACTAAAAGACTAAATTTCTCTAAAGACACTTGATTTAGTCTAAGACAGGACTTAATCTTTTTCTGGAAACTCTCTATTAATATTCGTTTGCGTATGAGGTTTCACAATGGTTATGACATTCCTTATGTCCATGAGAGAGAAATAAGCACACACACACACACACACACACACACACACACAGGGTCAGGAATACACAGAGATCAAAACGCAGCCTGCATTATGCGCTATGATTTCAGGTATGCTAACTATTGTACACAAAATAAAGTCACGCCCAGAAAGCACCACACAATAGGTCCAGATCCACCAGGGAGTCTCACAGCCTGCCATGAAATTTCACATTCATTCAGTTTAATGATGAAGCAAAGTTACTCCCATACGAACTTGAACTCCAGCTAAGCCTTTCTCCACCCAGCGTCTTAAATAATGACTGTGTCCTCCCTGTTCATAATCACAGAGGGATAAATGAGTCATTGTAGAGCAACATGATATGTCTGGAGGTATGGTACAACACCTATTCATCTAGGAAAGACACTGAAATTTACAGTGGGGCTTCACTTTTGTGCATGCTTGTGGGTGGAAACTGTTGACAGACAATAGGTATTCCACATAAGAACAAAAACACATTATTATTACAAAAAAATTTTTTTATATTTAATAAGATTAAAAATAAATCAAGCCCTTTGAAATGCCATTCTGTATGACAGATTTTTTTTTTTTTTTTTTAATGAAGGCTAATTTGAATTTACTAGTCACTATAACAACTGTTTTTGTAATTTTGCTCTTGTAATGATGTGAATTTTATTTAACATACTATTAATTTTTTTTTACATTACCAATGCTGTCAATATAGGCTAAATACTATATGTTGTTTATAAGTATTTAGGACGGAGTGAAAGTTTTATTTTTTACTTACGCTGTGTGTTACTGTAGGTATAATATCTGCAAACTCGTTAGTTTGTCAGTGTAACAAAAACCAAAAAAAAAAAAAAAAAAACTCCTGGATTACACCAACAATGACAGCAAACTATCCAAGAGGAGCATAAAAACACCAAGTCAAGACATCTGGACTAGGAGCACAGCTGTGGTACGTTAAATCCAATGTGACTCAGCTCAGTAAAATACCAAAAATAGCAGTGGCCAGACTTTGGATGGAAAGTGGAAAACATAAGTAAGTACTTTGCAGAGGATGACAAGAAAAACAGTGCAGTAATGGCAGCTGTGCACAGAGCTGGAGAAGAAAAGTGGCGTACTTTGGTGGAGCATGGGATCGGCTACAAGGTCGGGTCATCCATTACTTTCAATGACTCACTGTGCAGAAGCAAGCCAGAGGCGACAACCAAGGCAGAGCATGATGTGGCTCTCACACAAACAGATAAAGAAAGAGAGAAAGAGATATAGCATGTACTCTCGCTACAGAGAATGCTACAGCTATAGCAGAGGGAGAAGCGAATGAGACAGTGAGAAAGGAGGAAAGACGGGACAGGATGCAAATGATCCTCCTCTCATTCTGAATGCTTCAGCAGTGTAGCAGTGACAGGAGCACCAGCTCGAGTGTCACACATGAGGCCTTGTTCAGTCTGACCCACTAACACACACCAGCCATAAGAGCAGAGTGTAGCTTACTACCCTCATTTTAAAGGAAGGATTTACTAAACAGTCTGAATTTTGTATATCCCTGTGTCCTGATAATCATACTGAAAGAAAAGCTGGTCAGCATGCCACTTCAGTGGAGGGTTAATACACTCTCATTGCAAGACACGTCAGCATGTTGAAACTCTGGAATCCCTGTAAACTTTCATCATTTAAAGGAATACTCCAGTGTTTTTTTATTCTAATCTCTGTCCTTCTGTGCTGTATGTGTTATTAACAAAATGCTGAATCATTAAAAATGAGGTTCAGTATAACACATACTGTTATTAAAGGAATACTCCAGCATTTTTTAAGGACTTAAACTCTATCCAATGTATCTGCAGTTTCCACTGGCACTAATTTTGACATATATCCCTGTACTGAGAAAAGAACAAGAAAACCTAATTACTTGAAAATCACTTATAATGGAAGGACAGCTGCAGAATTTTGTCAATAAACATTTCTGCAAAATGCTACTTTTTTTTAATAAAACAACTTCACAAACTTTTCAGTCGAACGTATTCGTAAATTAAGTTAAATTAAATATTTGTAAGTTAATCTCTTTTTCTGTATAATTCATCCTTCCTGAGACAGGACTACTTTTTCAGAGGGGAGAATTCATAGTTATTACCTACCAACAAAGTCAGGTTGTGGAGGGTTACATAAAACTACATAAGAACAACTTTAATCAGACATTTTCTCATGTCTGTCTCATGCTGTGGCCTAACAGTTAAATAGTTCTGAACTGACATTAAATATTCACACTTTTGGTGACATAATCCAATAACTGCCCTTCTAAATGATTTTGGAGTAAACATGTTTTTCCGTTATTTACTTACAGAAAAATATGTCAAAATTATTGTCAGTGGTAACTGAATTTACATTACAGATGCAGTGGAGAGAAATCAGGTTGGAAATGATGGAGTATTACTTTAATGACAGTATAAGGTACACCGAACCTCATTTTTATTGACTGCAAAGCTCACAAAGCCACAACTGTCCAATTCCTCACAGCAAATAGATAAACACATTAATTTCTCCAACCATAATGGCTGTGCACTTAGTTAGTAATGAGTCTATATGATACCAAAGATAAACCAAATATATTTCTGTACAGCTTGTATGGAGGTGAAAACCTCTTTCCATCCTTCTATTTGTGGAGTGACGGTGATACGGTGAACAAAAACATCTTGTTTCTAAAATCACTACTGTCTTTCCAATGCTTAATCCTTTTGAATACATAAACTAATGAGAAGGAAATGAGGGAGGGAAAGAGTCTAAAAAAAGGTCTAAAAACAGCCTTCTGTCACCAAGAAGCTTTGCATTGCAAACCCTTATCCAGGTAAGACAGAGGCTGCTGTTGTGATCTTGTTGAGCAACACCATTTTCCTCATCTGCACAGATTATCTGTTGCTTACAGAAAAGAATGATCAAAATCTGTCTCGAAAACACTGATTGAATTCCGTTTATCATATATTGGCAGTGCTGTTATCTAATCACGGTGCTTTCATTCAGCACTGTTAGTCAAACAAAACAAGCCTGCTCAAAAGCAAGACAAGTGATTAGAATGCCTATCCCCTCTTAATTATGGGGATAGGATCATTAATCTGTTTAACTGTTAGCCAAGATGGGACTGTAGGCCAATGGGGAGAGAAGCTCTTTCAGGTTATGGCATAGTTTCTATTTTGGCTGATTAGCAAGAAATCAGTTTCTCCCTCCCAGAAAAAAAACCCTACAGGGTGAACATAAAGCCATGGAAAGACGTCGTCTAGAGCACAACATTGACCGGAAATGACACCCACTGGGACTAGCAACAACAGTGACCACAGCAAGTGTCCTATTAGGAAAAAGCTCATTATCACATGGATCATTCCATTTTGACCTTTAGGCCTGAAAAGAATGTGTGTGAACTCAGTGTGTATATCATACACTTACCCTAGTCTGTGGTTTATTGGGGTTTAATTCATGATTAAATCAATTCTTTTAAACGAGGCTTCTGAGTCAGTCAAGCAAAGCTGTCATAAGCAGAATCATTTCTGGCAAAAGAAACATTCACATTCAAACGTGGTTATTTCATTTATTATTAACTCACAATCTGAAGATGTTTTAAACGATAAAATAGTGCTGGTTTATAGACAACAAGTCAATATGAAACCCTTTTCAAAACAATACCAAACTCAGAGCTCTGTGTTTCAGCTAGATAACTGATACTGATCTAATACTGACATCCTCACAGTAATTGTCGACTCTGCAAGCTTGCTGAGGTGCAATGACAGTGTTTTTTAAGAAAATTTTTTGTCTCATGTTCACATGCAAGTTCACATCAAATACCTCAGTGGATCCGATCTGAAAAAAAAAAAAAAAAAAAAAAAAAACATCCCTATGAAACACTGAATGTGAATTCATCTATAGGTCACAATTGTATGATATGCACTATTTTTGATAACACTTAGAGTGATGAATCAAAATCAAAATTCACATAATTTGACAGAACTGCATCAGTAATGTGAGTTGTAATGCTGAGCTATAGACAGTGAAAAAATAAAACACTTAATGTGAGTTACACTGTGGGTCTAAATTGTAGCTTGGGCAGTGTGGAGTGGGGAAATCAAATGAATCAAACTCGCACAGCTCGGCTCATTCAAACAAACAGGTTTACAGAATCGATTCAATCAGGTAAGTCGTAATACTGATGTCTACTATGTTGTAGACAATGTGTTAGTATGAAATACTGAATATGACCTACCCTGTATGATTTACGTTGTAACTTAGGCAATAAATTGGATGCTATAGGTACACAGAGTGGGGAATGAATCAATGAATCAATGCTCGTACTGAACAGAATCGATTCAGCAAAGTGAATCGTACTGCTGATCACTACTGTGCCAGCTAAAGCGCTGATTTACCCGAGGACCAACAGGCAGGGTGATTCAAAGCAGTCAATGTCCAATTCATATTCATGCTGGGTTTTTTTTTTTTTGTTTTTTCTTTGGCAAAATAATAATCCAGCAGTATTATGTTTGTGTAATGTAATGAAATTAAGGCCGGTATGGGGACCGGCCTCGGCTGCGCGTGCGAGGGATTTTCTATACACTATATGACGTTAAATCATCGCCACCAAGAGCTAGTCAAATGAGATTTGTAAGTAAACAGCGATTTATGGTGGTGATTTGCCTTTTCCTTCGTTACCCAGATGGATCAGGAGATGCTGGAGATGGAGCAGACAGACCTTCTCCAAGATGATGTGAATGTGATGCGCAGGAATCTCGCTTTGTCCAAGGCCACATCTCTCTCTAACTACCTATTTCTACGGATCACTGAGTATTTTAAGCAGATCTGCATGCAAACCAGTTATAAACACGTGATGATAGTGTTAGAAATGAAAGAAATGAATGAGCGATGCCCACCTGAATTCAAGTGCCATTACTGGAGCGGCTCAGGCGGGCGCGTGCCATTGCGATGACGACGGAAACCGAAAAGGCCTGTGTGGTGTGACACAGGATGGGGTTTTAAGGCAGGAAACGGCGTGTAACATCCATGCTCCTGGTTTATGATTAAATCGAGGACAACGCGAGCTGTCAAGCAGCGAGCCTTCCTCAAGGATAGCGCTCTTCAGGGAGACGCCTACGGGAGAACGGCGCCGCCCAAATCCCGCCCCTTTAAACCCTCTTTCACTGGACAAAAATTATACTTCAGAACTCAAAGATCACCTATAGCACATAAGTAATCATCACAACATATTTTTGTTTTGTATAAGATTCATTATTCGCACATTTACAGTCCTTGTTTCGTGGGAGAAACTTAGATAAATCAATATGCACGCGCGTCACGACGTAAATAACACTCAATTTGATTGACATGTGTCTAAACCAATAGGAGAAGGCGCATGAGACGTTAGCGCAAATTGATGGTTCATCCTCCATTTCCTGATTTCAGTTGTTTAAAGTAGTTTTAAGAGGGCAGGTGTAACCACAGAGCGGTGGTGGTTCCACTTCGCCTATTTTAACTTTTTATTATTATTATTATTATTTGCTCAAGTATATTATTGTACACTCAGTGGCCACTTTATTAGGTACACCAACATTGTACCTACACTCATTGGCTAGTAGGTAGATCAGGCAGAGCTACAGTACAGGACATTTACTGCAACTCATTCAATCTGTGAAATCTTCTCTACTCCATCAGTTAGTGGAAAAGGACCACCATGGCACCAACACTGAAGATATTATCTGGATGATCAAACACTCTCAATGCAGTGACACTGACTGTGTGTGTGTGTGTGTGTGTGTGTGTGGAGGTGATATGATTGTATCATTCGCACTTTGTTAGGTTTTTTTTTGTTTAACATTGTATATAGCACCACAAACACTATCATAATGTCACTGCTGTCCTGAGAATGGTCCAACACCCAGATACTAGCTGGTCAGTGGTAGTCCCTTTTCACTAATGAAGAGAGAGTGATAAAATGGATAGCAACAGATGGGCTACATTCAAAAACTTTACATAAAAGTGACCCACAGGCTAGGTTTACTTGATAAAATAGTGGATGTACTCCATAGTGGTAGATAAAATACGGTGCAAAATGTTCTTTTATACACACACACACACACACACACACACTATATAGGACTATATAGGCCAAAGGTTTATATATATATACACACATACCCTTATGTGCTATCTCATTCAACATTTAGTCCCCCCTTTGCTGTCTCGTGGATCTCGTAGATTTTGGAGCGAGGCTGTGGGGATTTGTGTTCATTCAGCCACAAGAGCATTAGTGAAGTCAGGCACAAATGACGAGATGAGGAGGTCTGGGGCGCAGTCGGTGTTCCAGTTCATCCCAAAGGTGTTCAGTGGGGTTGAGGTCAGGGCTCTGTGCAGGACACTCGAGTTCTTCCACTCCAACCTTCACACACCATGTCTTCATGGAGCTCGCTTTGTGCACAGGGACATTGTCATGCTGGAACAGGTTTGGGCCTCTTAGTTCCAGTGAAGGGAAATTGTAATGCTACAGCATACAAAGACATCCTATATAATTGTATGGTTCAAACTTTGTGGCAACAGTTTGGGGAAGAATCACATGTGTCAGGTGTCCACATACTTTTGGCCATATATATATATATATATACTGTATGCATTCTTAATTAACAAAAAGATTTAAATATCTAAAAGGAAGTGTGGGGTCAGAGAGGGGGCAACACATTATTATTATTATTATTATTATTATTATTATTATTATTAACTGATCAGTTTATCTCTACCGGCCTCGTGTGGACAGAAATTTGCCGGCCAAAGTAGGAGGATTCAACCATATCCCGCCCCTTTTACGACTGGCATTTGAACCGACCAATCATAGACAGTCATTGCTTTGTCGCGATGATTGACTTCGACTCTGCCCAATAGAATTAGAGGACATTGTTGCCTTGAACTTCCGGGAAATGGTATAAGGTTTGAGGCCTACCCACGAGAGTCGCCAGAGAGAAAGCCGCTCTATTCTGCGAACAGCGCACGGTAAATTCGTCTTTTAGTTGTTGCTTATCAATGATTAGAGAGTTATTTTGAGTGGTATAATTGTGCAGAGTCACGAGTGCATGTTTACATATTTATGTGTGTGGCGTTTTCAGCGCGTGCGGTTTGCTCAGCGATGAATGTGCGACTGGAAGAAACCCCCGCATTTTGTAGTTAGCGCGTTAGCCAGCTTTGTGCTTAGCAACAGTGTGGTTGTCGGGTTTCTGTTTTTGTTGCTTATTTTAGTAAAATGATTAAGCAAGACGTAAAGGTGTTATTTCTTCATACTGGAATTGTTTACGAGTTAATTTGTAGCTTTAAAAAAAAAAAAACGTTTAAACGGAGCTAACCCGCTAAACTTTGAATAGCGAGCCTGGTCTTCCCATTCATTACTGAATCCCAAATGGCTACATGTTGAGCATATGGCGCACTACATAGGGTGTAGAGGCCATTATTTCGTACCTTATGGAGTGTACGTATATAGGGAGTAGATAGTCATTTGGGATTCGAGCATTGGCCAGGAATGCTGTTTAACCCGCCAAGCTGTGTTTGGGAATGACTGTTTAAAATGCCCCTCTAACGCAGGTTGCTTCTTTTATGTAGTAAAGGTAATAATAATAAATATGACTATTAAATGCATAAATAATAATAAAGGGCTGTAGTTAGCGAGCTAACTGAATCCAGGCATAATCAATCCAAAGTCTGGTTGGTACAGAAGAATTTTCTTAATCAGAGTCTGATTTAAGTATGATTATCATATCATCCATCAAGTCTAATCAAGAGTTAAATTACTTGGAAATAAGAAGATATTTAGAACATTTAGTACATCTACTCATGAAGAGAGTGACTTTATGCATTTGATTTTTAAGAATATTTCTCTGTGAGAATACTTCTGTATGTGAATCAAGAAACCTAAAACACACTGGTGTGACCCTGCAGGTGGACTGTGCTTGTGGGGGAAACAATAGGCACACAGTTTTCATTCATAAATTGTATCATCTTCAGTCCAGGCTTGCTTTATCATATCTCAGGGTACGACTTTGTGATATCTCATCTACCAGAATACTGAAGTGCATTGTTGAGGTTGTGATGAATGTTAAAAAAAAAAAAAACTGACTGACCTCACGCCACAGTTAAAACTAAGATAGAGGGACAATGAAATAATTAAATGGGAAAAAAAAAAGAGAAAACTCCATCTAATGAGATCATTGTTTTTAGAATTGTATGTAAGCAATTGACTATGTAATTCAGATGGTCTAGACATCTCGGCTTTGTTGGTTGATTCAATAAAGTCTGATTTTTTTTGGCATCCAAAACCCTTTGACTTTGGAAAGTCATTTCTTCTTTATTCTGGGTTAAGAGCGTTTTCCACGACAGTTGAAGAAATCAATACGAGAACACAAATGAATTATAAATAGATCTCATGGTGCTTGTGAGCGGATGGTATTTTTTTCTTAGCTTGTTTTTTCATGCCTTATGTTGTGTATTGAACTAAAAGCCGATTTATGTCTGTGTCCCAAAGCAACCATGGCCGAGAACGATGTTGAGAATGAGCTGCTGGACTACGAGGAGGATGAGGAGCCACAGGGAGCCCCCGAGAGCGCAGTTGCACCAGGCAAGAAGGAGGTGAAGGGTTCCTACGTCTCCATCCACAGCTCCGGCTTCCGAGACTTCTTGCTCAAACCCGAACTGCTCCGTGCTATCGTTGACTGCGGCTTTGAGCATCCATCAGAAGGTCAGGAGCAGCAGGGTTTTTTTTGTTTTTTTTTTAAACTTCTTTTTTTCATCCAGATGTCCTGATATTGATTGCCACTTGATTACTGTATGCATGTGACACAGACAAGGTTCAGATTTGAAATGCATTCTCTGCTTCCTGCAGTTCAGCATGAATGTATTCCACAAGCCATTCTGGGCATGGACATCCTCTGCCAGGCCAAGTCCGGCATGGGGAAGACGGCGGTGTTTGTGCTCGCCACACTACAGCAGATTGAACCTGTGGATGGACAGGTGAGTGTAGCGTTCTCAGAATATATGTTTGCGATCAGTTCTTTTGTAAATTTGTTACTGATGTGACATACTATTCAGAGTAGCCTTGACAGGACAAATACTCTGAAACTTCTAATCATCCAACCAACCATTAGTTTGGTCCTATACCTTGCATGCAGAGCGAAGTCTACAGCATAACATGAACATGGAGAATGTGTAGATTGTGAGAGATTAGCTGCTTATGCAAATCTAGACGCAGTGGTAATTTACGCACAGCCAATGCAGCCAGTAGTGTGCGCGCAAATTTGGTTAAAAAGCCTCAGACACAACCACAATACATTAAAACCAACTAAGTCGAGAAATGCATCTTACCCATGCAGAGACAAACAGGAACCCAGCAACTGCTCCAGAACAGTTATTTGTCTAAATACTCATGCAGTACATTAACATAGTTTTGCAGACTTCTGAGATCAGTTTTATGAAGTCCAAAATGTGTAATAAGTACTATGATAAATCCTGCATCCACAGCACGGACACAATGAGCATCTTCAGTCGCTCTTAGCACTCTCAGCCGCTCATCAGATAGTACTGTTTAATTTTATTTAGTTCCTGTTCATTTTTATGTTCAGGTGTAAAATGTTGTAAATTCTTTGGGATTTGGGAGAAATAATATTTAATGTTGCATGAAAAAGCCAAGTAATTATAAAGAAGGTTCTATGAAAGAATTTCTATGCAGTTCTTTTGCTTATTCTCGATTCAGTAAATATATATAAATATCTATAAATGCTTCAGTTCTCTCACTCCATCCATCTTTTCTTTGCTGTCAGGTCTCTGTGCTGGTCATGTGCCACACTCGTGAGCTGGCCTTCCAGATCAGCAAAGAGTACGAGCGCTTCTCCAAGTACATGTCCAACGTGAAGTGCTCAGTGTTCTTCGGAGGCCTGCCAATCAAAAAGGATGAAGAGGTGCTGAAGAAGAGCTGCCCTCACATCGTGGTGGGCACGCCAGGCCGAATCCTCGCCCTCGTCCGCAACAAGACCCTCAGCCTCAAAAACATCAAGCACTTCGTCCTGGACGAGTGTGACAAGATGCTCGAGCAGCTCGGTGAGTCAGCAGAAGAGCGTTTTGATTGTGGTGGTATGTGTTCTTAAACGCGAATGATTTCTAAAATCCGGCTCTGTGTGTCTCAGACATGCGACGGGACGTGCAGGATATCTTCAGGCTGACGCCCCATGAGAAGCAGTGCATGATGTTCAGTGCTACGCTCAGCAAAGAGATCCGGCCTGTCTGTCGCAAGTTCATGCAAGACGTGAGTCACCAGACATTGCTCTGTTTTCATACAAGAGAATTTTTGGAAGTAGTTATGGATCATATGTCAGTTATGATGATTAGGAACTGCTATTGTTAGGGTTTTGTCAGTGTTAGTGAGTTGTTATTGCAATATCAGCCTTTTGCACACAGAACCCTGCAATATTCAAATAAGGACTCAGATTTTTTTTTTCCTGTGGGTTTGTTATAAATAACTGTGATGTCATGTTTTTTTTTTTCTTGTCTGCTAGGATTTATTATTTTCTTGTTAGCAATATTTACACCTCTGTTTAATCGCATAATTGCCATGTGCTATTTTTGTTTGTTTAAAGACGTGCAACTCTGTGTGTGTGTGTGTGTGTGTGTGTGTGTGTGTGTGTGTAGCCTATGGAGGTGTTTGTGGACGACGAGACGAAGCTGACTCTGCACGGCCTGCAGCAGTATTACTGCAAGTTGAAGGACAGTGAAAAGAATCGCAAACTCTTTGACCTGCTCGACGTCCTCGAGTTCAACCAGGTGTGTGTTCCTTTGGTCTTGGTTATTGTGGTGATCATAATTCATTTCTATATTTTGTATATGTTATGTTGTATACTTTCTTTTTTAGCATATGTGGGAAGCCATTCATATTCTATAGTTTAAAAAAAAAATGGAGATTAGAAAATAATTGAAAATAACTAATAGTAAAAATGTAGTTCTAAACAATACAGAACTTTCCTGAACTGAAATGTTTCTCTTTTGCGTGTATGTCAACCTATAAGACTTCTAGTGTTATAGGCACTCAATTTCTCAATCAAAACCAAACCTGAAGCTGGCAAAAAAATAAATAAATAAATAAAAATCTGGAATCTGTCTGAAAAGGTCAGTTTGAAATGCTGAGTGCTTGTGTGCAGGTGGTGATCTTTGTGAAGTCAGTAGCACGCTGCGTCGCTCTCTCTCAGCTGCTGGTGGAGCAGAACTTTCCTGCCATCGCCATTCACAGAGGCATGGTTCAGGAGGAGAGGTAAGACTTCTTGTTATTTTTGAACTTTATGGAATTGTGGTTGTAAGCAGAAAGAAAAACCGTACACTGTATCCAGTGTTTTGGTTTGTTTTAAAGTTGAGCTCGGGGTAATTGTTGCTTTTGCCACAGATTGTCAAGGTATCAGCAATTCAAGGATTTCCAGAGGAGGATCCTGGTGGCGACTAACCTGTTTGGCAGGGGGATGGATATTGAGCGTGTCAACATCGTCTTCAACTACGACATGCCTGAAGACTCGGACACTTACCTACACAGGGTGAATATCTGCCAAGCTTTATGAATGCTGCAGTAGGATTACTGCCACTGCCAATTCAGCAAAGGCTTTCAGATGTTGGAAGCTTTTCACAGTGGACACTAATCAACCTTCCATGTGAATCATTACATCCTGGATTCTATTAAATCCTAAGGAAACCCTAGGAAATGATTGTCTGTTCCAGTAGATGTGCTACATTATGCATCAAGGTTGCTCTTTCTGTTCCTGCCAGGTGGCTCGTGCCGGTCGATTTGGGACCAAAGGTTTGGCCGTCACCTTTGTGTCCGATGAGACGGACGCCAAGATCCTCAATGATGTCCAGGACCGATTTGAAGTGAACGTGGCTGAACTACCAGAGGAAATCGACATCTCTTCGTACAGTAAGAACCTAATAATGTCCTCTTCAACAAATTTTGAACAGCAGAAAATGCTGATAGCTAATAGCCAATTAGCATGATCTGGTCACTCCGTGGGTGCATTATTTCCCCCGGGCTGGTTTTAGTTCTTGGTTGTAGTTCCAGGAACCACTTTAGATTCTGCTCCAGTAGACATTTGTCTGCAGACCATGAACGTTTAGGGTGGAGCTTGCTGAACTGAACCAAACTGAACTATGCTATCAAATTTAAGCTTTATGAAACAATGAGGCCACTTAACTAGTGCGCTTTTTTTTTTTTTTTTTTTTTTAAATGAACTTTTAGAGATGAAAAGACTTGGCAGGATTGGCAGAACAAAATGCTTCCATTCCAGAGTGCTTTGGATATGCTTCCAGTGCATGCAGGATTCCGTTAACTGGAAATGTGTGTTATGGACGAGTGTTAGGACGAGTGTGCCGTTTGCTTTGTGATAACTTTTAATTCTGCTTCCTTTCTGTCTTTTGCAGTTGAGCAGTCCAGATGAATTGTTCCTGTAATCCCATAATGATTGTGGTGCAGTTGGCATCTTTGGATGATGGAAGAGAAGATGCCTCCGTATTTTATTTTGATATCTGTTGACAGACCCCCTTTTCACCTTGCCATGAATTCTGTTATAATGTGTATCTTAAAATGTGTTTATTTTATTGCAGTCTTGGGGGGTACTTTTATAATTTCACTTGTTAATTGTTGATGTTCATTGGTTTGAGAATTAAAACTTTTTTTTTTTATATATATATATATATATATATACAATGGCTTTTTGTCTGTGTTTGTTCATGTTGCATCTCGGGTGCAAGTTGCATTTTGCTCGTTCTGCGCTGGTAACCACTGATTCAGTCTGTAGTAGAGTTGTACCGATAGAGGGAGCTGTACATGTCTAAATTACAAATAAGCAGTGCATATGGAGTTATGGTCCTTAATTAACAAGCAAAACAAAGACAGTCATGAGAGGCAATAATTACTCTTTATTCTCTTGTGCTGCAAACCTGGATCCACTTGTAGGACTGGTTTATTCACTGCAGTTACAATCAGAGTTCATGAGTAATAGTGCAATAAAACACATTAAAAACATTAGCTGCCTAAGATTCCAAACTGTTAACATGAACAATAACTAATAAGTAATTTATAGTAAATTAATACACATTATAGGACTTGTATCACTCCTGCCAATATCAAATTGGCATCTTAAAACTGAAGATATAGTAATGCATGCATGTAGCAATGAGTGCTCCTGTGTTTCATCAGTTGTTTCTGGTGTGTGTGTGTGTGTGTGTGTGTGTGTATATATATTTCATTCACTTTGTTTCTGTATAGCTACATATAGTAGGGGCAAATAAATACCCCAAAGTCTGAATATGCTGTTTCCCAGCAAAAACTCTTTTCTCCTTATTTCGTTTACTGTAGATGGACGGAAGGAATTTAGGATTAGTTTAGCCATCAGATTGGATATTATACCACAGTGCTGTAGAATTCTCCAATCTGACTGGTCAGAAGATAACGACAGCTTTGACAATAGTTCCTGGCTGTGACGATTATATTAAACGTGCTTATTCTAATATGTGCACATGGATGGCAGACATTGCACATAATCAGTGACATTGTGAAGATTCATGTAAGGAGTCTCCAGTGACAATGGTTTACATTTATGGCATTTGGCAGATGCCCTTATCCAGAGCAACTTACATTTATCTCATTTATACAACTGAGCAGTTTAGGGTTAAGGGCCTTGCTCAAGGGCCCAGCAGTGGCAGCTTAGCGATGCTGGGGATTGAACTCATGAGCTTCTGATCAGTAGCCCAGCATCTTAACCACTGAGCTACCACTGCCCTGGGTTGTAATAGTCGCTAAGGTTTCCGCCACAGGAGGTTCTTCAGGGCCAAGTAATTTGTGCTTTCCAATTTCTTAGTGACATTACAAGTTTCGTTTTTTTTTCTTCAGGAGAGGAAAAAAAGAGGCTTCTATAACTGAAGTGATAACTTTGGGGGTAGCTGTAACTCCCTTTAGCATCAGGCAACATCACACCAACCTATCACTGATTATTGTCCCATAATGCTATTATGGGAAACGTGTTTTATTCCTTAATTAATGACTCTTTTTGTCACTTTGTCTTTTTCTGTCAAACATATTGTCTAAAACTAACTTTCCCGTTCTCACTAATCATTTTACATAAAAGCTACAACAGTTAGGTGTTGTGCAATCAAACAAAATCTTGCAAAATCTATTGCCTTGGCTAGTTTGAATTTGTGCAAATTTTCTGCAAGATCAGTTTTTTGTCATCAGGATTTACATGAAGCAGTCAGGGTTACAGTATACTGACAATTTGTATAACTACAAAACATATATGCAATAAAATGATGCATCCATTCATACTTGCTGACCAGCAGAACTCTGAACCAAACCTGCAAGGCAAAAAACCGGGAACTATAATCTGTGTATATGCCTTCACTGGAGTCAGCAGTGTTCTATGTGGTATAAACTACACTTAAATATTCTCATTTCAGTGCAATTGTGTTGTGCACTGTCGTCATGATACGGTCAAATTATGCCATAGTCTTCACAGCTTCACAGAAAATTAGTCAATGAACTTGTGTGTGTCTCCATAAAGCCACTTCTGAGGTGGCATGGCTGCTTCGTTCAGGTGCCCACAGTCTTGTCCACACTTGCAGGAGTGGATGAACATGACTGCTTTGTCGAAACGCCCTCCTCCAGGGCACTGAAAAGGGACCGAGGCGGTACGGGTGCGCCGTGGCATGCAGCACCGCCCATCAGTGCACACGCCACAGTAGTTCAGCTGGTAAGCTTGGACGCTACGGCAGCCTGCATAGGACAGGTGAACAGGTTTTCGTGACTTTTGCATGCGTGTACACTTCTTCCCTTTCTGCAGAGGAACAGAAAATGGAGGGAAATGGACAGAAAGGAGGAAAACGTAGGGGGAAAAGATGAGACGGAATGAAGGAATCATGTTAATATGTTAAATGTAAACTGACAAACATAAATTCATCGTTCATCCATCTTGATCAATCCAAGTGAGAAAAATCATATCTGAAAAATGAAAGTGTACACATGAAAGGTTCCCTACATCTGAAAAATGTGAAAAATAACATGGTGTCTAAAAAGCATATGTAAATGACACATGGGACTATTTACACATGAATTTCATGTGATTTTTCTGTAAGGGATTAGCCTCAGGCTGTTAGGATATCAGAAAATACCTTGGGAATAGCAGCCATTGGGCTGCAGGCTCGTATGTTGCACAGGCGAGTCTCTCTCTCCAGCTTGCATTGAGCGTTGTCATTGGTTACACGAGAGGACACGCCCATTCCACAACTACTCGAACATGGAGACCAATCAGTCGTCTGAACCACACATCGCGTCTGAACAATGGCCCATGGGTCTGAGACAGAGGAGAGGAAAAAGAAGTCTTGCTTAAATATTATATGCAGCATCTACAATTAGGACCTGGTTCAAAAGCTGAAGAACAAACAGCAGCTGCTCAGGACCAGAGATTTTGGTGGGGCAGGATGAGGTTATGACACTTGACTTACGCTATGCGTGAATTTTTAGAGTAACTCTGTAATTTACAGCATTTGAGAGTCAACAATATACAGTGATCCAGACTACGGTCTAGCGGCTTGTTTCGAGTGTTTTTGACATACTTTTGTTCAACTTTGTTCACTGTGACAGAGTGTGAGGAGCACACAGAAGAGCTAATATCATTAACCGGGGTTGCCAAGTTTCAGCAAAATTTCTAGCCCAACTACATCTCAAAAACCACACACAAAAAACCCGAAACTGGCCCAAAAAGTTCAGCCATTGAAAAAGTGAGACACATTTTTCTTCTTTTTCTGAGCCTTTGCATGGAAAACAAGGTCACTGTGGTGCACACACATTTCTGATATACATACATTATCAACTGCATAAACTCCCTTTTGTATTTGTGGGATACAAATATTTTTCTGAATTTACATGATTTTCATGAAAACCAAATTTCTTGTGTAAATGCTCATACTAACGATTGATGCGTACATCAGTTCATATCCAGCTTGATAAATGAGCTCCGATGTCTGCACTTACACTTTGTCTTTGTTCAAGGAAATGCATTACATTTAATTCCAATTATTTGATATAAACTAGTTGAATTTGTCATACAATCCACAACACTTGCAACCCGGTCATTAACTATCCTGCTGCTCCTCTACTAAAAATATTTATAGCGTGAGCGTGGAGCAACGTGATTCCTGCCCCAATGGGACTCTATTAGTGCTTGTTGATGATAGATGATAGACAAGCTACCAAAAGCATATTGACCTGTACAAAATGTACTACCGCATACCAGTATTAAACTTGCCAAAAAAAGAATAATCTTCCCAGTGAGCACAATAATGTTGAAACAATGTGGAAAAATACATTTGTTAGTGATAATAAGCCATCTAGATTTTGGACAGAATACTAAAGTTTGTAATGCATTTTTTTGAAGAAGCTGGACCAGGATCAAAAAAAAAAAAAAAAAAAGAACAATAATAATATGTTAAAGCCTAGATAACTAGCCCAGTGTTGGACGACCATGGATAGCTGTGGTCAGTTGCTGCTCAATGGGTTAAAAAAAAAAAACCCTTCCTCAATGGTTCTTAAGATGTGTGAAGATTAAAGCTTTCTAAAGAGGTCCCTCTTAAAACCTTCTGTAAAAGAGAAACCCTCTGTTTCTACATAAAATCTTTAGAGCTTGCGAACTGAACAAAACATTAGATTACTTCTTTAAACTGTTTTTGAGTATAATTGGTGTAAGAGTGTAAGGTGTAATTGGTCAGTTTCGGTCATCCTACTTGACAATATAATACTATTCATCAGTAAAATTACAGAGGAAAAGCAGTCTTGGGTATTTTCACAGAGTTTGGAACATTTGATCGAGCATGAAAGCTGTTTTTAGCCTGGGTGTGGTGCACAAAACGGAGCTCTGGTCCACCTGAAAACAGTGGTCTGAGGTTTGCTTCAAGTGAATTCAGGGGTGGTCTGGCCCATGTGTGAAAGTGATCTGGTTCCAGGGCTGGGCGTCAAATAACGCGAATGTTTCAACTTGTCACTTTACTTCCTGGTTCGAGTTTTATAAAGTTTTATAATGGGAGGAAAAGGAATGTTGCGGTCTTGCTGTGGAAAAGGAATAACTTCTCGATACATGGCACGAAAAGAATACAACCCATAAAAAACTGAGCTACGTATTGTAGATTAGCAGCAACGTCTGAAAGGCTTCACCTAAGCTGCTAACCAGTGTAGAGCAAAAGTAAAGAAATCCTGTTTTGCAAAAATTGCAGTACAACAGAAGTGAGGTATATTCATTCATGCATTCATTCATTCATCTTTATCCTGGTCAGTGTCACAGAGGATCCGGAGTCTATCCTGGAAACACTGAGCATGAGGTAGGAATACATCCTGGATGGGACTCCAGTCCAATGCAGGGCACCATGCACACACACACACACACATTCACACACTCAATCACTCCTAAAGGCAATTTAACATAGCCAATCCACCTACCAGCATGGGAGGTGAGCTGAAACTGGCAGACCCGGAGGAAACCCATACAGACATGGGGACAACATGCAAAACTCCACACAGACAGTAACCTGAACTCAGGATTGAACCAGAGACCCTAGAGATGTGAAGGGGTCGCTGCCCGCTGCCCCCGCTTAAGTGACCTATTGAATTGTGTAATCTGTCCAGGTTTGAAAAAAGAAAAGATGTGTGAAAATCCCTGAAATGATTTAATGCACTCCCCTAAATGAGCCCAGAGTCATTCCTGAGTAGAGACTAGTATTTGGATCAAGTATGAAAAGACCCCATTTCTGTTTTAGCATGCAGCTATCTTTTGACCCAATTCCATGAATACTTCCCTAATTCACAGACATTGTGAAGATAAGGACATAATCCACTCAGACCAATCTCTTACTTGGTAAGTGTTTATATCCCTGTTCATCTTCCCATCCATTCCTCCTCTCCCACAGCTCGTTCCCCAGCACTTTCTCGCTCTTGTCTAGAGGACCATTAGCCTGCTGCTTCGTTTTCCATGGGGGCATCAGTGGTGCTATCGCCCCTTTGTGGCAGTCCACACTAAAGCAGCATTGGCCAGGCACCCGCACCAGTCGAGGGTAGGGGCAGGAGGGTGATGACAGGGGCAGGTTCATGGTACAGAGAGGACCACAACCTACTGCTCCATCAATACAGGTACACTGGTGTTTGCAGCCCACATGGAAACTCTCGCCGTTCTGGTACATTCGACCGTTGTACTCACAGCTGCGGCCCTCCAGTTTGGCTAAACAGAAAAATTAAGATAAATAAAGACTTAGTTGGAGGAAGCAGAAAATAGTGTGGAATCATGACTACTGTTGAACATTATTGTCATGTATACCACAGCACTGTTGAATGTTCAATTCTGATTGATCAGAAGGTGTTGAATAATCTTCTGTAACATCACAGCCTGGACAGTAATGCCGGCTGCAAGCTTTATATTAATATTTATATTAATTGTTCTAATAAGTTAAACAAGGACTTGTGTAATGGCTGACACTTTAAATAAACAGATTAAACACGTGTATAATCATTTATATGGTGAAATTGTTTTGAAGGAGTCATTTATTTAGCATTTTTGGAAGGAATCTCCAGTGTAGGCACTTTGGGATAAGAGGGCTTTTGCAGTTTCTCGGTAACATGACAAGCTGTATGGTTTTTATCCTATGCATGAGAGAAAAGAGATGCTGGTGAGGGAGCAACAGTTCATAGCTTTTACATAAGTGACAACAGGAACCAGTGCATTTTGGGGACAACACAACATTAAACGTAACTTGATTACGCAACATTAAAAGTATCACATGATGTTCTTTAATCAATAAAAATGTAATAATTGGAAAATCGCTGTGGTATAAGAGGAATAAAACACTTCAGGACAGGCTGTTATTGGAAAATAATCAACTTCAGGGCCATAACAGTAACTCCACTGTTATGCACCACCCCGTCATTGATTATTTTCATAATATAACAGTATTCCCCTTAGCTTGCATCACCAGGCAACTTTCTGTTAGCACTGTGGAGTGAAAGCTGAGCATTTAAATGGGATCTCCCTGTACAGAGTCACCCTCTGATCATGCAAACGCAACACTTCACTCAAGATATCAATATGTCTTCCAGATGCCCAAGCTTGTGAGGATAAAAAGCTATTTAAGACTTGACCCTGAAGGGACAAAAATATGTTCTTATCATGATTTTTATGATGATCTCATGATCATTTGTTTGTTTGTTTATTTTACTCTAAAAACCCTCTTTTCTCACACATACATGGACTCACATATGTTTCTGATGATGTTGGCATAGCTATTTCTGCCTTCTATACAACAAGCAATTCCATATTCTGAAATGTTAACGATTTTTCTCAAGGTTCAGATGACAGCAGTTGGCTGAGTCCTTCCCCCAACAACAGGCAAACATGGCAGCAGTCTTAGTCACAGTCACTACACCACAACTGGCATGACAAAAAAACAAGCCCAAAGCAGGGGTCGGGGGTTAGTAAAAGGTCAAATGTCATGGAAAAGCTGGGCGAGGGTGACAAGAGGTGGAGAGAGAGATATAATATCCGCTCTGTGATCAAAAGGTGCCTATTCATAGCGTAGACTGGCATCACCAACTTGTCCAGAATGCAGTTCCATTTCCGTCCATCTCTGGTGGGACTCGATAAAAAAAGATCATCATCAGCTTCCAAATATCTTCCGTGTCCATCTAGGCTCTGTTGCTGTGCTTCTTTTTCATTTGTAAATTCTCCAACGAATTCTGCAACTGTCAGGAATTTAGGACTAAAATGTTTACCATGACAAATAACAGATATGCAGATTTGGTTGGTGTGTATATTTGTGATGGACCGTGGGTATGCAGTTAAAAATAACACCAGTCGTAATTTGTCCCAGTGTAACCTGTTCAAAACATGCCTAACCAAAGCACATAAAAATATCCCAGCTCTAAAAAAAGCTTCAGAGAATCACACTTCCCAGTTACTACAGCAGACATACACACACACACACAAATGTTCACACTTTTACTTCACTCACCTCGACATATTCCTGTTCCCAACATCACATCATTGCCGTAGTTACATTCCAAACCCTTATGGTGGTCACAGGGCTTGTGAGTATTGCAGTCCTGGTTGAGTTGGGCGGCACACACTTTACAGCACCCACAACCATCAAATACCAGACTCACGCCAGCGGGGCACATCGGGGACACGGCGGGGCATTCACACACAGCTGGGCAGCTGGCGTCAACCTGGGAGTTGAGATCAAATCACTGATGGATTGTGGATTGAAGTAACAGTAGGGAAATTGGTGATAGGGTGAACATTGAGAACCGAAGAGGAAACCCATAATTATGTGAATGAATATCAAAGCTTTGGGAAAGATCTAGATTCCTGAGACTTAATCTACAGTTCTCACAAGCACTAAGTCCATATCTTCCATAGTCCACAGCTTTCAACAAGCCTCGTGTAATCAAGAGCTGAGGTGTTTTTGAAACTTGGAACAAAAAAAACAAGCAGACTAGCAAAAACGTCTAGAGGACTGGACTGGAAACTTCATATAGCCCAGCTACTTTTAACTATCATCAACCAAGAACAATAATATTTAGTTGCACTTAGTCGTGTATGATTGCACTGGATGAAAGACAGACTTGGGATTCCTCTGTCCTTGTACATACAAAATGAAGACGAAGTGAAAGAAATGCATATCACAAAAAGACTTAATCTGCACTGTGACTTCTTTCAAACATAAATGACTTAGAAATACAAGGCATAAGCTAATAAATAAAACATGGCTATAGTCCTGGTAATTAATACAACTTTGTATTTACATGCTAATTCTGAAAACTTACCATACAGGCTGATGCAAATGTTAAAATAGCCACATAGGTCAATTTCTTCATTATTGCAAACTCAAGTTCACACACTGACAGCAATCATCCAAATATGAGGCTCTATTGAGTGTATAAGTAGCCAAAGAATGCAAGGCGCATACTTTAAAAAACGAAAAGAAATAATAAAAGATAAGAAAAAAACACAACAAAACAAATAAAACGCAAGTGTCCTGGTATTCCTTTGAATTTGTCCGTGTAAATCTCGGACCATCCGTGCGCTATAGCTCAGACTATATTTATGCCAACCTCGCATGGCCCGCTCAAGCTCCGCCCACCTCTATATATCCGGCCAATTATGTTCGGGCTTCGGGCCAGGGCATTCCAAAGGGGTGGGGCGTGAGTCTGTGAAGCGGTAAGGGGCGTGGCCAGACATGAATACAGTCATTCATAAAATCATAATTAGTCTGCGCTTTGAGAAGGCCATGCAGAACCGTGTTTATTTTTCTGGTCTGTATTAAAATATTACCACGACTTTTAAGTGCCTTTTCTGGTGCATTCCTACACAGTAGTCACGTCACCTAACCCAACATAAATATATTCAGCTGCTTTAGGAAATGTAAACACAGTAAGTGCATGAGAGAGAGACAGAGAGAGAGAGAGAGAGAGAGAGAGAGGTCAGAGCAGGTGCTCCATGACTGAGCTCTGCTTGTTGTTTTAAAGGGAGTGTGAGCTCCACCCTGGCACTGCTGGCACACTACAGAGAGCTGAGGACCACAATATTTGTGAGACAGAATACATTCCAAGCACATAGCTGAAGACCTTAAGAGTTTTGCCAAACAGTGGCTCAGGGATGGTGAATGTTACTGTGAGGAGAGGAAATGAAACTCCTGAAAGGATATGAAAGAGGTTAGAGGAATTACAAAGAAAAAGACTGTCCTTCTATCCATCTGGTGTTGCCATGTTGATGCTTCATCATTTTCCGTCTATACAGGCCCCTCCGAAATAACAGGAACATTTGTTTTTCCTAAACACCAAAGACATTTGGGTTTGAGATCAAAAGATGAATATGAGACGATCATTCAGAATTAAATCTAGATGTGTTAAGCAACTTAGAACATGGCACCTTTGGTGGCAGACCACTCAATTTTTAGGTGAGCAAATGTATTGGAACAGATAGACTTAAAATAAATTAAAGTAAATAACACTTAATGTTTGGTTGCATATCCCTTGCTTGCAATAACTGCATCAAGTTGGCGTCCCACTGACATCACCAAACTGTTGCATTCTTCTTTTGCTCTTTTGCTTCTCCAGGCTTGTACCACAGCTTCTATCAGTTGTTGTTTGTTTTGGAGGGTTTATCCCTTCAATCTCCTCTTCAGGAAGTGAAATGCTCAATTGGGTTAAGGTCTGGTGATTGACTTGGCCAGTCTAAAACCTTCCACTTTTTTCCCCAGTGAAGTCCTTTGTTTTGTTGGTAGGGTGTTTTGGGTCATTGTATTGCTGCATGATGAAGTTCCTCCCAATTAGATTGGATGCATTTCTCTGTAATTTGGCAGACAGAATGTTTCTCTAGACTTCTGAATTCATTCTGCTGCTACCATTATGAGTTACATCATCAATAAAGATTAGTGAGTCCGTTCCAGAAGCAGCCATGCAAGCCCAAGCCACGACACTACCTCCACCGAGCTTGACCGATGAGCTTTTATGTTTTGTATCATAAGCAGATCCTTTCCATCACTTTAGTAGAGGTTAATCTTGGTGCCAGAACTTTTGTGGCTTATCTCTGTATTTCTTTGCGAATTCCAATCTGGCCTTCTGATTCTTACTGCAGAACGGTGGATTGTGATACCTTCACTCCTGCCCTGTGGAGATTGTTGGTGATTTCACTGACTGTTGTTTTTGGGTTTTTCTTCACAACTCTCACAATGTTACTGTCTTCAACTACTGCTGTTTTGCTTAGCCGACCTGTTTGATGTCTGGTTTTTAGTATGCTAATGGTTTCTTTCTTTTTCAGAACATTCCAAATTGTTGTATTGGCTATGCTCAGTGCTTGTGCTAGATTTTCCATCTTTTCTCAGCCTCAAAATGGCTTGCTTTTCTCCCATAGACAGCTTTCTGGTCTTCATGTTGGTTTATCAGTTTTAACAACAATATTGTCTTCACAGAAAAACCCAGGGCTCAATCCAAAAGTAGGCAGTCAGAGCTATTAATTGTTTAAAAATCAATCTAACGGCAACAAGAAACATCTGTCAGTCAAGTTTTAAATCTGACCGTCATATTCATATGTGCTTGTTGAAAATCTCATTCCAGACTTAGTCCCTCTTTGCTGTTATAATAAACTTCACTCTTCTCGGAAGGCTTTCCACTAGATTTTGGAGTGTGGCTGTGGGGATTTGTGTTCACTGAGCCACAAGAGCATTAGTGAGGTTATGCAATGATGCAGGGTGAGGAGGCCTGGGCCTTAGTCAGAGTTCCAGTTCATGCCAAAGGTGTTCAGTAGGGTTGAGATCAGGGCTCTGTGCAGACCACTGCACAGTAGGCAGAGTCAGTTGATCTGTCCGCTTCTCTTAACTTTTACTAAATCTACATTAAATACTTAAGTACATAGCAGTCACAGATTTGTGACAAAGGAAAAAAAAACACATAAAGTGTATTGGTAAGATGTTGGTCCATGACTCGAACAAATTTAAAGCACCATCAGTTTTAGTCTCTTGAACTGTACTGGAGAGATGAACACCATTCTTCCAAAAGATATTCCCCCAGTTGGTGTTCTCCTTAGAGGGAAGTCCCAGGTGTCAGTGCAGATCAATTCAAATTTCTTCTATAAGAGACTATACTACTGCTCCATTGCTCTCCTCTACAGTAAATAACCTGCCTACTTGTTCTGCATTATTACATCTCTGTACATCCTTTCATATTTTCACTATAATTTATTTTTTATTCTAGTTTCAATTCTTTTTCCTTCCATCACTTCCACAACTTATGATTAACAATGAGTCCCACCCCTCAGTTTTCAAGACACTGCCACCAAACACCCATCAGAATGGATATTCTGCCTTTCCTAGGACCTGCCTGTTCTACTTCTGTTGTGTTCACATGCAGGTGTACATCAATCGACCCCAAGATGGCAGCAAAGAACTACATGAATAGAGATTCACTGAGTAGCACCCAAGCTCTTCAGCCAAAACTGATCCTTAAACTGTTTTTTATTCAACCATTTTTGTGTTTGCACTAGTTCTGGCTTGGGCTGAGTGTTGTTGGAGTCTCATCCCAAACCCAACACTGTTCTATACAGTTCCTTGGTTAACCAGTCATAATTTTCACAACACCACAGATCTGAACCACACACTGTTAGGATTCTGGACATGTGCATGTTGGCACGTGTGCAAGCTTCTGTGATCTACACCTTTCTTTGTATTTCATCACAAATGTTTTTGTGCTTCTTTAAAGAGCTTGTGTTTGGCAAATCAGCAAAGTTTAATATGGAAAGATCTACCCCAGTAGTTCCTGGTCTGGAGCAGGTCTGGACTTTGCTGGAAGTAAAACTAACACTTACTTATCCAGTGGAAATATGGTTGAAATTTCAGAGTACCCAAAATGGTTTCTACGGTGGTGCCAAAACATAGAATTGGTATACAGTGGAGATTTTTTTTTTTTTTTTTTCAGGAAAAGTGGCTAGCTATCTAGGCTTTAAACCAACAATTAATAGTAATAACTTTATTAATACTAAACTAATTGTACAACTAAGATCTAATATAGCAAGATGGATTGATATAAAGAAAATGAACATAAAGTAAGAAAATATATCATTTGTAGACAGCAAATACACAGAACATTAAGGTGAGCATTAAAATGAACATTTTTGTGTGACATTTTGAAATAGCACAGGTTTTGCCACGCATTGTAGCCAGCTCTTTCTTCCCTCCCTCTCTCCAATCTGTTTTCAGTAGGGAGTGGTGGAGTGACATGACCAAGCCGAAGAGCCGAACATTGTCAGATAGAAAAACTGCAGGGACTTTCCCCTAAGCTAAGTCTTGGCAATCAATAACCATTTCACAGTACATTTGTACTGTATATTATGCTATATGAAATTAAAGGTATGGACTTTAATACTTACAGCACTTTAATACTAGGTATGGACTTTTTTTAATACTTTTTTTTTTTAACTCATCAGTTTTATTTTTCTACACCAACCTGTTCCAGTTCTGATTCTCAACCATTTTGTTGCTGCTGAAGACAGTTGATTATCTCACAAAATGGCCACCATGACACCAATGCTGCCAAATGCCATTTCAAGCAAGTTTGCCAGCCTGGGTGTTTCTGAAAAGTCACATGATATACCAGAGCTGGCTTGCATCCAAGACTATTCATTATTGTCATTACACAAACACGAGACAGAAGCAATAGTAGAAACTATTTGCTGATTAACCTGCTTTAGATTAGTTGGACTTGTTGCTGTTTTCATCTTTAATCTGGAATGCTGCTTCTAAAAATAAACATAAAATACCTGACACAACCACCATTATTCCAGGGACAGCAAATTTCATATTTGTGGAGTCAGTTTTAATAACTGGCATATTAGTTACCCAAACTAGGAGACAAACACCATAATGTGATTTTAGAAGGACAGCAGAAATGTTAATACTGTCATTAGTAATAAATGTTTAATTATTTATCTATTTATTTATGTATTCAATATGTGTACAGTATAAACAGCTCATTTCTGTCTATAGGCTATCACTAGTTGGATTGTTTTGTACAATGTGATACAGTTTCTAATAATCAAGCACAAGTTATCCCGAAACATTAAAATTGTAAAATTTTCATTAGCAATATTTTATTTTCCTCCACTATGTACAACTTTTAACACATTACAACACATTTTCCTTTTTACAGTGGCCAGATTGGCACAATAATTAAATTATACTACAATATTGCAAATGGTCAAATAACAACAGTCTAACTCATAAAACGTGAAAAGATGCAGAATGTCAATAATGTCTGTTGCAGTTATTATTACAGTTGTATTCTAGACTGATGAGGTGTCAGGTGTCAGATTTTTATGGTTCAGTAGACTTGTGGGGTTTTTTCTTTCACATTAACTGGTACTATTGTTGTTACAGTTATTTTCCGTAAAGAGTTTCTCTTTCAGTTTGTAGTAATGTCCTTCCTTCTCCATAAGTTCCCGATGAGTGCCTTGCTCCACAATCACCCCCTGGTCAATCACAGTAATCTGGTCCGCCTTCTCAATGGTCTTCAGCCTGTGTGCGATCACCAGTAAGGTCTGGTTGGGGCAGTTGGCCAGGGCTTGTTGGACCTGAGTAAACATTTTAAAGCTTGTTGTTACTGAGTTCTTCTGGATATAGTCTATATTTATGTGTGTATATGTGTGCACGTGTACCGTTTGTTCACTCTTAGGATCCAGAAAGCTTGTGATCTCATCCAGTAATATAACCTGTGGCTCTCTGATCAGAGCTCTGGCAATCGCAATGCGCTGCTTCTGACTGCTACCAAGAAGACTTCCTCGTTCACCTACATCTGAGAAACAAGGTTTATTCAAAATCTTATTTTAACAACATTTCAATCTCCATTTACACCTAAGTTTTATTTTGCAAGGTGACAAATAGCATGTGATCATGACTACAATTAAACATGACATTTCAAAACCTTGCAGTTATAAGCTTATGACAATTCAGTGATTTTAAGACATCCTGCCATAAAAATACGACCCCCAGTAAAGACAAAGATGATTCAACTTTTCTACTTATTTTCAACTTATATTATATAACACATTTAAAAAATATTTTAAGCAATCTTTTGGTGTGCTATTTTGTGTACTGTTAATACAAACTGTAAATTCAAAGTCTGTTCAAGTGTATCTTACCTGTGTCATAACCTTTCTGTAACTGGCAGATGAATTCATGTGCATTGGCTTTGCGTGCTGCCTCCTGGATTCTCTCGAGTGAACAGTCTGGCAATCCGTAAGCAATATTGTCCCGTATGGTACCGAAGAAGAGAACAGGCTCCTGGCCCACTGCAACAAGCTGCAAAAGATAATAATTATCAATGAAATCTCTGTGATCTACACAAACTGTGGATCTTATTATAAATGTCCGTCATTACCTTGCTGTGCAGGTATTTGTGCTGGTAGTTCTGCAGAGGCTGTCCATCTAGTAGGATCTGTCCTTGCTGAGGCTGGTAAAACCTCTGCAGCAGACTGACACAAGTGCTTTTCCCACCACCGGAAATCCCTACCAGGGCAGTCATTTTACCGGGTTTCAGCTCCAAACTGAAATCCTGAATCAAGCACATTCATGAGGTAATCCATTTAAGCTATATTTTCCTAGAAATTGCAACACATTACATCTTGACTGCCACACCCACTTTTGTACCACTCCAACTACATTAATTTATACAAACAAACATTCAGAAAAATTGGCTTGTGCCCAAAGAAAATAGCACCTTCCTACCTTTACGCAGCATATTCTTGCACTAGCATGAAAATAAGTGCCCTTATATCTAATTAGAGTCACTCTAGCTACCACCCATTCTACATTTGTTGAATACTATTTCTGACAATGAACAAAACATTAATCCAGAGTCTGTCCATGTGATTAATATGGACTTTTACTTGTTCTAAGTGCTGTGAACTTATTATAGCTGTCAATAAGCACCTCCAGCACATTGCGGTCAGGACGTGTTGGATAAGAGAAGCTGATGTTCTGGAAGGTGACGTGTCCCTTCAGTTCCTCTGGCTCCAGGGTCCCATCTGTGCTCACTTCAGGCTTGCGGTCCAGGTACTCGAACACCTTCCCAGCGGCGCCCACAGAGTTCAGCATGTCTCCAAATATATAAATCAAAGTCTGAAAGGGATAAAGCAGAGTACATTTGTAGAGCTCTTTATCTATAAAGTTTTAAGTCACTATTTTTAAACCTTTCTGTTGCAAATGTAGACATACCCTAATGTTTTGCGCAAGATTTGTCTGGTACAGGACGAATGAGACCAGATTTCCCGTGGTCATCTGTCCATATGTCACAAACAGACGACCATAGTATAACATAGCCACCTGTACTCCCAACTCTGTGAGCTGCGAACAACACACACAAGGCACACATGAAGAATTACAATTTGGAGTCTACAAACTCTCCCTAAAATGTGGAAATTTAGCTTTGAAGACGAAAGGAAAGAAGAAAGAAGTAAAAAAAAAAAAAAAGGGCTGTGCCTCATTTCATACTCACCCTTCTTACCAGCAGGTACACTGCTCTGACTGTATCCCGCTGAGTCTTTATATTATGTGTGTCCATCAGCCGCTCATCATAGCGACACTTCTCACTCTGCTTTGCGTTAAAGCTCTTTACTGTCCTGATGCCTGACACAGCCTCTCCTGCAGCATCATTTGCCCTTGCTATGGAGTCCTGCACCTTCTTTGAGAGTCTCTACAGGAGGGACAAAACTGAGTTAGAAATGAGGCACTTTATAATGCTTTAACAATTTTAAGCATTTTAATTGCTGTGAACTCTTTAGTTATTTCAGGGTAAAACAATGGAACAGGTTTTTATTCATTCATCCTCAGTAAGTGCTTTATCCTGGTCAGGGACCCAGTGCATCTGGAGCCTATTCTGGCAACAGTGGACACGAGTCCACTGACATGCAAATAAGAATCACCAATTGACTTACTTGCACGTTTTTAGGGGGTGGGAAGAAACCACAGAACAGTAGAACATGGACGACGAGCAAAACTCAAAATAGACAGTAACCTGAGCTCAGGAACAAATCGGGGACCCTGAAGCTGTGAGATGGAAACACCTCTGTGTTGGCAGGCCAAAACAGCTTTTTAAAATAGAGTCTAGACTATGTTTATTTGGTGGATATTCATTCAAAGACATGTATGACATTGGTGTACATAAGATACTTGCTCCATTAAAGAACAAAGAATATTCTAAATAGTATGATTTGCAAGCATGGAAGAGAGCAATCCAAAGATTTTGTAGGGAAATACGTCCACACATGGAGAAAGGTTATATCTTAGATTATGTGGTCAGCACCTGGTAGTGTGTGTCATAGATGTTCTGTAGTAGTCCATTCAAAGGTGTCTCCAACACCATCAGTACAGTGAGCTTCCAGGAGAGACTAAACATCAAGTACAGCATCCCCAGGGTCTTAATCATGGTTCGCAGAAGGACGTTCACATTTAGGGCTACAGCTCGGGCCATGAGATTGGTGTCTGTGGACAGTCTGCATGTTACGTCACCTGTAGAACAATACCACAAAGTCAGCTGAGCGTGATACTCCAAGAGAGTAGCAGAAGCAGAAGAATTCACACAACTTAATGAGAAGGCTTATTTATCAATATGTTGGCATTTACTTATTAAAAACTCGTGGTGATGGGGATGCAGAAAAGTCTACCTGTCTTTATAGTCTCAAAGAAGCCAATTTCCTGCTTAAGCAAGCAGCTGAAGAGTTGATGCTTCACTCGGCAAATAAAGCTGCCA